>APFE031711577.1:412517-426658 GCA_000404065.3 Pinus taeda
AAGTACAAACCACATGGATTCCAAGCACTAGAAAATCAAGTTGTATCATCATCCCAGATGATGAAGATGATTCAAAACAGAGCACCTGCTTATGTAGTACAATGTCACCAATTAAAAATGTTATCTACAAATATGACCAGTGAAGAGTCACCGGAGATATAAGATCTAATTCAGAAGCATGAAAAAGTATTTCAAGACCGGCCTATGAAAATGCCACCTAATAGGGAAATTGAGCATACAATAGAAGTCAAGGCAAGGTCAGACCCTCTCAACATCAAGCCATACCGATATCCACTTCACCAAAAAACGGAAATTGAGAGATTAATCCAAGACATTTTAAAGTGTGGGACCATGATCATCTTGGAATATCTGATCAAGTGGAAGGACTTACCCGAAGAAGACGCTTCTTGGGAGAATGAATCATTTTGTCAACAACATCCATTCGTTACGTATGCTTTGAGGACAAAGCATTCTTTCGAGACGAAGGCAATGTTATGTAAAAAATTAGATAATATTTAATTTTAGGTTTATTATTTAATTTTTAGGTTAATTAGATGAAAGGGCACGATCATAAGATCATGCCCTTTCCCCAAGGGGTGCCCATGGTGATATATAAGCCAGGAACCCCCAATGTAAACAATCATCTTCAGTCAATTAATCATATATATATATATATATTTGTGTATCAAGAAGTTTTCACTTCATCCAAATGAAGCGAACAAAGTTCCTTCTACAGATTAATTACTCCAAAAAGACTTGGAATGTCAAGATATCCATTTAGGATATAAATATTATATTAAACAAAATGAATAAGAATGAAATACAAATGAGAACGAGATGCTTGCTTATATATATGAAGCAAGTGTCTCTTCATGAAGAGTCATGTCCTATTAGATATGCCTCTTCAACCTAATTACTAGCTTAACTAACCATTATTTATGATTATTATCTTTTACATTATATTTATATTATTTATATATTTTATTCGTTACATTGCCTCCTTCCTCAAACAGCTTTGTCCTCAAAGCTTGTCGATGAAAAAAGGCTTGATCTCTTTTTCGGCTTCAAACGTCTTTCTCTCTCGGAATAGTCATCCTTGTCGATACAAGTTAATATGATCTTCTTAGTGACAAACAAAATTGTCGCACTGAGAAAGGATCAGACCATCCGAGATCAATCTTCTGTATAGTATTTTTATCACTGGAATTTTGTAATGATTTGTTAGCATAAGACTAGATTGATGTTATGTCATTATTCTCTGGAACATTAATTTTTTGTCTTGGTTCTGACTGGTTCAAATATGTAGCATGGTTGATTCGTCTCTTCTCATGATTCAGATGCCGATATGGAAATTTTTTGGTTTGATTTCTCCTTACTGGGCATGTGCCAATTTTTATATTTTCTTCTAGAAAAGATGTTGTTGAGATGGTTATGGAACATTCACTTGGGATGTTCATTATCTGGACTGCAACATCTAAGTGTGCCATTTCTTTAACTGAATTGTCTTCTTGAGTTGTCATATTCACTCAATAGGTATTTGTTGTTTTGTCATCAACTTGAAATCCTACATTTGATCCTTCTTTCTCGATAAGTTGTTGTACCTTGTTTTCTAATGACTTCTTATCCTTCTTAAGTTTCTTAATTTGTGATAGTAATTTTTTGTTGTGGTTTTTAAATCGAGAAACTTCTTCATTTTTGTCAACATTGATTTTGTCAATCTCTTTTTGCATATTTTGTAATACCTTTTTACCTTCTTGAGACATTACTTTTAAATATCTGAGATATCTTCTGGTGTTATTGAATTTGGTTTTAGTGTAAATCTTGGAGCGTTATTTTCTTCTTCTTGTAAGAAAATGTTAAAAACTTCTTCTTTGTATTTAGAATAAAGGAACCTACAGTTTCCATCCAAGGTAACCCCAAACCAATGTCACTTTCAATGTCACTATCGTCAAAACGTAAGGTTTTCATGGTGAATTTTGAGGTAAAAGTATAATCTCCAATATTTAGGTGTAAATTGTTTATATCGTATTGTTTTCCAAAAATACTTATTTCAACTATATTTGATTCAGGAATCACCAATTGGTTAGCACATTTAGGAGTAACATAATTACTTCTTTCAGCAGGACAGATAGAGATTATGATGTTCCTTCCTGCGAGCGATCCTTTGATTTGAAATAATGTATCAACATATTTACCAAAGGTTTCAGGAAACCTTTCATCTCTCATTTTTGGACTACACTCAATTTCTTTATCGTCAATGGTTGACTCCATTTTTACTTTGTTAAAATGAACTTGGGATTTTTTTTTTTAAGTAATTCCTTTATTTTTTATATATTGTTTTCAAATATTCTCCTTTAATGTGGATTGTTAAAAACTTGAATACCCTTTTATTAAAAAAGTACTCCTTTATATTGTTGCCCACTATATATGTATGTATTTCTTTATATTAATACCCCTTTTCAAAATAACTTTATTATCTTATAATAATAATAGTTTCACTTTTTTTTTTTAAATAACTTGGTCCCTTTTTTATATACTTAAATACTCCCTTGATAACTTTTTAATGTCACCCCACTTAATAAATATAAAGGTCACATCTTTTCATATGACACAGTCACAATGTTAAAATACCATGGGCTATTACCATGGGTTGTTTTTAAAACCTCCGTTAAAATGTTCTCCAGGTAAAATGTAAAATGTATCCTTTTTTTTTTTTTTAAATGCCATGGGCAATTACCATGGGTTGTTTTTAAAACCACGGACTTCTCCACGTAAAAAGTTTTAAATATGCTTGGTATGAGATTTGTATCATTTTGTTTTTCTTTTACTTTTTTTTCTTCTTCTTTTTTTTTTATTTATTTACTTATATTTTTTTTTGGTTAATTTCTTTTTATGGCCAAAGGCTTAGCAAAACGGAGAAAAGGAGAAACTCACAAATTCTAAGAAAAATGTTTCAATTGTACAGCAACAAGGTTGACGAATTTCGATAACCAAGGACCTGGATTGGAGAACGAGCTCTATGCGCCAGTTAAGCAACCTAGAGGACCGAACTACTCTGATACCAAATGAAGCGAACAAAGTTCCTTCTACATATTAATTACTCCAAAAATACTTGGAATGTCAAGATATCCATTTAGGCTATAAATATTATATTAAATAAAATGAATAAGAATGAATTACTAATTAGAATGAGACGCTAGATTATATGAGAGGCAAGTGTCTCTTCATGAAGAGTCATGTCCTATTAGACATGCCTCCTCAACCTAATTACTAGCTTAACTAACTATTATTTATGATTATTATCTTTTACATTATATTTATATTATTTATATATTTTATTTGTTACAAACATAGAGCAAACATGGTGAGCAATGTTGTTGATCACATGCAAAGGATCCAGCAGCATGCATGTCCTTTGGCACATGCATGCAATCCAACCCATTCAACACACTCACCAAGGAGAAGACAAGAAGAAAGTCCAACTGGGGTTGAACATGCACTTCGGAAAGTTGATGCGCATGAACACCAGCACACACTGAAGATGAGCATGGACACTATGCATCGGTTTGTTTCCAGTTCAACTGTACCCAAGAAGACCATGTGCATGTTAGCAGACAAGTAGGATCAAGGGGTAGAACCAATGCACCGGTTACAACGAAGGCAAGAGTTTGCTTCAACGGGATGTCACCATGAGGTACATGCACACCATCACAGATGACCAATCTTGGCATCAGCTCATCAGCTTCACCATCACAAGCATGTCAAAGGGTTGGTCTCACCACAATGGACCGAGTGTCAATGATGTCTTGCAAGGCTTTCTCAAGCCATGTTGTCTCACATGAGTACATGTGCATTGTAATGTTGAGTCATGTCAAGTGTAAGTCAAGTGTTAGCAATTGGATGTAACAATCATAGAGTAGGTGAAAAGTCATGAGGGTAGTTGAACTGTCACAAAGGGGAATGTCAAGGGTCAGCCCACCTTTGCTATAAATAGTCCCTCATAACTCATTGTAAAGGCTTTTGGTTAGCCAAGCTTCTACTAAGACTATCTTGAAGAATACTTGGATAGTATTGTAACACACCTTGGCTTCTCTACTGCCCGGAGCTAGTACATCTCTTTGGAGGAGCAAGAAGATGTGGCTATAACGTTCCACTGTTGGGGCTAGCAGGTTTACATGGATGTATTGTATGATCGTGACTTACACTTCCTTACATAATAAGAGCCAATACATTTTCATGCATATGTTGTTATTGTAGTTGGACTGCTCCGGTTGCTTTAATGATGTGTGCTGTTTAACTTATGTACTTGTGTATGAATTGATTTGTATGTAATTTTATGAATCTTGTTTTTAATGTGTTTCATATGTTTTTAATGTTGTCACCATCTGTGTTGACTGTTCTGCCAGACATCAGACAAACCTCTCACTTGAACCTTGCTATAACAACCGTTACACTCGTCTTAGACTGATCCGTGAGTGTTGTTCATGTTATCTTACCTTATTGTTGTGATTGTCACATCCGAGTGGATTTCTCTACCAGAAGCTATGCATGTCCTTTGTGTTGTGTGTTCCTAGCCAAGTTGGGACTGATCCCTTTCAACCTGGAACTCACCTTCACCTTCCTCTCCCTTTAAAGTGTGGGAACCTCTCGTACACATTCCTTGACTCTTTGCATCCATCACACCCTTGTTGTTTACAGATTTATTCTACTTGCCTCTGTGTGACATCACGGCCAGGGAATTACCTTACGACCCACTGCTAGGACTCCTACAACAAATGGTCTGAGGTCTAATTGGGACTTCTTACCGGTGAGATTCCGTTGACATGTTGGTGGATCCAACACCGTCAACATTTCTGGCGCTAGAAGGAGGGCTTGATGAGAAGAAGTATCCTCATCTAGTTTTGAACCTTTACATATCTTTCATAGAGTCTTTCATTCTTCTTCCCCCAAGGTGTTTTTCGAATCGTGAAGATATCTCCATCTCGAGGAAGCATTTTGATCTCTTTTCCACTCACAGGTATGATGGTGAAGGCGAAGTGGCCTAGCCTGAGCACTTACATAACTTTATTTCTATGATTTATGAGGAATATGAGTTTACTAACAAGTAGGCCTATTTGTTGCTTACATACACACTTCACGAATCTCCATTTTGTTGGGTGCTCAGCCTACCTGCTAACACCGTGCACTCATGTGAACACTTATGTGATCTTATTGAAGACATGTTCTATCATTTTGATCCAAACCATCTTGACTGGAAACTGTTACAGCAATGGAGGGCTCCACATGAATCCATTATTGATTTTTATTAGTGTTTCCGTGACTTGGAGTTTCAAGCTCCGAGGAGCCAGATGAAATTTTCTTATCTTTGGGACGGTTCGAGTATTGTCTTAAGAAATTTTCCCATCCCAAGAGAAAGTTTGAGATCAAGCCTCGCTCAACCTTCTTCATTGATGGAGCTACACAATGTCATGTGGGAGTGGGCACTATCTCAACTGACTTTTCGGCTCCCTCTCATTCAATGACTCCACCATTACCCAGTGATGTTGAGGATCATGCTTGCACACCTGTTCAACCTTCACACTCTCCCAACATCACTCCACTCCATTTTCGCACATATTTGGTTATAAGTCCTTCAAGTTCTCATAGGCTTTGTTTTCTTCGACCTCTGGCTTCGCACCCAGGTGTTCCTCCGAATGATGTTGTCTTGTGTTTGGCCATTTCGGACTCTTCACTTGTTGTGAATGAGGAACAACCCACTGATGGAGTTGGTGTTGCACAACCAACATGTGTTGTCATTCATGAAGAGTATGAGTGGGAGCTTGAACATCAAAACTCAGCGAAGGGTGAATCCCTTTGGTCCAAGCCCCCTCCGTTATTTCCTAGCTTCTTTGGTGAACCTGCCATCCATGATTTTACATGTGTGTTTTCATCCGTGAATGCACCCATTGTTGATCACTCGCAGGACTCACCAGATGCTAGTCCATCATTCGACAACGGAGAGGATACGTTATTCATTGAATATCTACTTGATCCTTCCTTTGTATTTTTCGAAAACACAGAGGATGAGATTGTTCCCTTTTCATCTACTCCTCTGCTTGATTCTTCTAATCATGAGGATGTCGAAGAATTCATTGATTTTTCTGATCGTGGCAGTCGTGATCCATTTGCTTCCATTTTGTATCACGATCATGAATCTATCACAGTTGATCTTTCAAAGTCACCGTTTATGATGATCTACCTGATGATGAAGCTGAGACCCCCAAGACTGTCGAGGCACTTTAGCCCGAGCTGATGGTTATGTCATGCCCGAGCTCTCTTTAGGTTAGTCTCACTTCTAATCATGAAACTGTTCAAGCACCAAAGGATCCTCATCACTCATCTGTATTCATTGAAGATCCATCTCACTCAAAGATCACACTTCCTCCACTCGAACTAAACAATCCCATTGCTCATGCATTGGAGGAGTCTTACATTGCAAGCACTCATTCGTGACGCAAGTTATCTTTGTTTCTTTTGTTTGCTTGCATGTCTCAATCAAGAGTGTGCTTTTTGTTTAAAGTTGCACGTAGTGTCACACAAAACCATGATAAGTTCACGGACTATCTATCATGCACATGCACTCACTTATGTCCCGTGGGCACTTTAAAACATTAAGTGTGGATATCTTCATTGTTATATCTTTCTTGTATGCTGATCTGCATGACTGGGTTACTCGTGAACCAAACCTTCACCCACATGGGTCTACCAATGCTTTGGTGGCTGCATTGGAAGTATCCCTTCACGTGATTAGGCCCATGCACCATTAGCGTAGGATTAGGAGTAGTGTTTGCTTTCAGTTGTTTTCTTTCATGCTTTGATTGCTTGTTTATTTACTTGCTTCGCATTCATTTTTCTTATGCTATCGCTTTTCTTTGTTGATTGTTAGTTCATTCACTTATTTCGTTTGTAGGTTAGTTCGCATGAGATCATGTGTGACTCATGAAACGAGCTGGGTAAAGTACAAGAGGGTGTGTACATCTATCACTACTTGTCTATATGTCATCTTGCCTTTGCATGATAAACTTGTTAATATTATTCCATGATACGTCGAAGGAAAATACGTACTCTTCAAAGTGAACCTTGGTGTAAACACAATGCTTGCACGCTAACTAGTGTCACCTTCTCTAGTCGATTTGTTTTTGGTTAACCCTTGTTAGCTCAGTCAAGTAGAGTAAGGTAAGGGGGAAAAACTTAATAGGAACATCAGAGATAAAATAAACTACTTCTCTACTAGAACAACCTCTTCTTCTCTCAATAAGTTAGGATCCCTTTTCCGCCTTTGAAATGATTAAGTGCTATGCACAGTGAAAATGAAAAAAAATGAAAAGTCAACAAATTCAAAATGAAAATGAATAAGGTGAAAGAAGAGAAAGGCTTCCTGCACAGGGAGGGAGGTGATGCAAGTAACTCCACTGGGGTACTGACCAGGCTCGCTAGCAGTAGAGCCATGCTTGTGTTCCTATGTGAGTCCACCGGGTACTGTCCAGGCCTGCTGGCAGTGGAGCAACACTAGAGATGAAACTTATACCCTGACGACTATACTGCTTGTGCACTTATATACCCCTCAACCCAAATCGAAACAACTTTGTTTCCTTGGCTTGGAATGTGTGTCAATTGACCAAGAGTCTGGCAGATGCTACATCTTACAATCAAGCTAGTGTGAAGCCAAGACGAGTTGAGAGCTGAACAATACTTCTGGAGGTGTTAGACTTTCTTTTCACGAATAAGGTCCATTCAGAGAGTTCGAGTTCTACCAATGTGTCACCAAGTATTGTAGCAGCTACAACCACCCTCTAGAAATTTTCCTTAGCCTGTTTTGGAGCCTTCCTATCAACCTTCACAATAGCTTGCCTTGCTTCGTCAAGTCCTCAAGCTTCATTGTCTTTCATGCTCAAAGGTAGTCTGCCGATCACAGTTTGATATTTTCCCTTCATAGACTGCTCACCTAGACCGTGTCCAGCTACAGGATGAGAAACTTCCCCTTGAAAATTGCACATTTCTGGAGGGCAACCAACCTTCCTTCCAGAAATTGTGCAATCCTCTTTGATAGCTTGTTGGACTCCAGGATTGCACAGTCTTGCCAACCAACCCTCCCAGTAGGATTTGCACAAATTTCCCTGCAGCAGCCTGTTCAACCTATTTGCGCAAATCTAGGCAACAGTCAGCTGCTCAACCCAGAAATTGCACAAATCTATTGGATAGCCAACCCAGATCCCAGCCAGAAATGCACATTTTTCTCCAGCAGTCAAGTAGTCTCTTGTATGTGCAGCTCAGTTGACTAGTTCCCTCCAGGACTAAGAAAAATAGACTTGCATGCATAGGTTGTTTCTCCCAAGGCAACATGTAAAGGCATCCCTTGTTTCAGGGATCTATGTTTAGCAGTTGTAGGCTACATGCAAGGAATACTTCAGAAACCTCCCTCCAAGTGTCGCTTCCCTTAGATTTGTGGTATGCACGTAACAACCTTGATGTTATCAAAACTCATCAATTGGACACTGCAGAGCTCATTCCTCACATCAACCTTGTAGCTCTAACATCCCACATTGCATCTAGGAGCAGTTGGCACATTCACCTCAGTTGTTTTAGGGTAAGATCACTTCCCATGCCTTGAGCTACATTTCTGTTTCTTTTTATGTATTCGCTTGTGTGGGTGATGTTTGATTGATTTCTTCGAACAAGTGTTGTCGTTTACATGTATTATAGATTTTCCTAGCTTTGTTTCAATTTTTGTTGCTATCTCACTGTTGTCGCATGCATGAAACCATTTTGCACGAACATTTTCCCAACCGCCAAACTTCCTCACCCACATGCATGTTGATATGTTTTATGAATATTTAATTCATGTTTTTCATGCACTGACAATCACTTCTACTATCACTTAGTGTCTCCATGCATTTACTATCTTAGTTTCTTTCAGTTGCCCATCGGCAAGTTGGGCCAACCTTGGCCTGGACTCTACCTTCACCAAGACTGCATTGCACAATCTAGGAAAGGAAGGCTCACCTTCCTCTCTATATTTGTGTATTCCTTCCCAACACTAGCCTCCAGGACTGTTTTGCATATTTATGGAGGATAATGACTGCTTGGCTCAAGAAATTGTTTAAATATGTCCCTGGTCCAGCAATCAACATCCAGATTAGACTATGAACTGAATAGTTCGAGTAGTCATTCAGGCTCTCAGCAGCCTAGACTATGCCTTTTGCAGTCTTGGAAGTAGGTCTCCTGACCTCCCGATTGAAATTGCGCAACCTTCATGATCATTCACCCAGGTATGTTGGAAGTTTGTTCTCATGTTCATTATAGTTTTTAACTGATAGATTTCATGCTATGAGTGTTTCTATGTCTCCAGGTATCATAGGCGTTCATCTGCCTCTCAGTAGTATAGGTATAATGGCTTCCAGGAGAGCAGAGATGAAGACATCGTTTAGAGCATGCTTGGGGATGCAGTCAATCAAGCGTCTATGACCTTGCCTACTAACAAAGACATCAAGTTGTTCGTGGACAAGGACATCAAGAAGCATCATACCGAATGCATTGAACGCAGTGAATGAAGTGAATGCAGCAAATGTGAGAGGAAGGTTTTTTAAAACATAGAAGTGGAGCAAACTTGCAAGATCAAGAAGATCCACTGATAATGAAAGCAACTTTGGAGACTCAGGATATGAAGTGATGACATGACATGAAGGTCGTGTGAAGGTAGAATATAGAACAAATAAGGGGTTCATGTGTTGAAATAACAACTCAGGAAGAACATGAAGATGCATAGACAATCCAACGAGTTGCAGCAGGAACAGGAACAATAGTGGGTGAAACATGCACTCACAGATGAAATTGTGCCCGTACAAGATCCATCCCAACAACTAAGAGAGAGCAAACATGGTGAGAAGTTTTGTTGATCACATGCAAAGGATCCAACAGCATGCATGTCATTGGGCACATGTATGCAGTCCAACACATTCAACACACTCACCAAGGCGAAGACAAGAAGCAAGTCCAATTGTGGCTGAACATGCACTTCGGCAAGTTGATGTGCATGACCACCAGCACACACTTGAAGATCAGCACAGAGACTATGCATTAGTTTGTTGTCATTTCAACTGTACACAAGAAGGACATGCGCATGTTAGCAGATGAGTTGGATGAAGGGGCCAAACCAATGCACTGGTTGCAACGGAGGCAAGAGTTTGCTTCAGCAAGATGTCACCATGAGGTACATGCACACCATCACAAACAATCAAGCATTGCATCAGTTCACTATCTTCCCATCACAATCATATCAAACAGTTGGTCTCACCACAGCGGACTGAGTGTCAGTGATGTCTTGCAAGGCTTGCTCAAGCCATGTTGTCTCACATGAGTACATGTGCATTATAATGTATAGTCATGTCAAGTGTAATTCGAGTGTCAACAGTTGGATGTAACAGCCATAGAGTAGGTGAAGAGGCATGAGGGTAGTTGAATTGTCATAAAGGGGAATTTCAACGGTCACCCCACCCTTTGTTATAAATAGTCCCTCATAACTCATTGTAAAGGTTTTTGGTTGGCCAAGTTTCTACTAAGACTATTTTGAAGAAGACTTGGACAGTATTGTAACGCGCCTTGGCTTCTCCACTACACGGAGCTAGTACATCTCTTTGGAGGAGCAGGCGTATGTGGTTGTAACGTTCCACTATTGGGGCTAGCAGCTTTACATGGATGTATTGTATGATTGTGACTTACGCTTCTTTACATAATAAGAGACAAGACATTTTCATGCATAAGTTGTTATTGTAGTTGGAATGCTCAGTTGCTTTAATGATGTGTGTTGTTTAACTTACGTACTTATGTATGAACTGATTCACATGCAATTATATGAATCTTGTTGTTAATGTGTTGCATATGTTGTTAATGTTATCACCGTTTGTGTTGACTGTTTTTCAGAGATCATACAAACCTCTCACTTGAACCTTGCTATAACAACTATCAAACTCGTCTCGGACTGATCCATGAGTGTTGTTCATGTTATCTTACCTTATTGTTGTGAATGCTGCATCCGAGTGGACTGCTCCACCAAAAGCTATGCATGTCCTTTGCATGGTGTGTTCCTAGCCAAGTTGGGATTGATCCCTTTCAACCTGGAACTCACCTTCACCTTCCTCTCCTTTCGAAATGTTGGAACCTCTCATACACATTCCTCGACTCTCTGCATCAGTCACACCCTTGTTGCTGACAGAGTTATTCTACTTGCCTTTGTGTGACATCGCGGTCAATACATTACCTTACGACCCACTTCTAGGAATCCTACACCAAATGGTCTGAGATCTAATTGGGACTTCTTACTAGGGATATCCCCTTGACATGTTGGCTGGTCCAGCACCATCAACACACTTGTAGTTGTCAATCCTAAGCCGAATTCCATAGGTTGAAGGATTTTTTTTTTTAGGGATTAAGGACATCCATTAGCTAAACCATTGACTCCAAATATTCATCCATCTCCACCCACCAAATAAATTGAAATCAACAAAATGTATAGGGGTTATGAGACCTGTTAGCGCTTGGAATTCACCTAGGCTGAGATAGACAAACTCTCAAGGCTACATCAAACCATTTCACCTCGTAGCTAGCCCTACGAGGTATGATAAGGCTCTCTCGGGTCAGATTCAGTAGATCTTTCAATATGATGAGTTGACCCAATTAGGAATAAAGATTTTAGGCTAGTAAATTGATAAGGGGGGTTGATTTAAAGATTTTTGGTTTTTTGGTGGCAGTTGGAGGGAGTGCAATTCAGGGTGCGGGGATTGAGCACAGTTTTTGCAGGGGGATTTTTGGGGCAAGGTAGGAGTGAGCGCTGATGCCTTAATCTGAGATGGATGATCAGGGATGATAGAGAAGGAGCTAAAGAGGGCAAACAACCATTTGAATCCTCTCTGGATAGCAGAAAACATAAATTTTGAACAAACTAAAAAGCTGAGCATGTCAAAGCATGTATTCAAACTTTACCACTTCATATGTCCAAATAGAAGCAAAAGAGAGATGTAGAATACATAACAAACTTACAATAACATGTAGAGAACACACCATCAACACTACAATCCACAAGAATCCACAAGGATGTCTACAAAACCCTGGCCTTCTTCCTCTTGAAATTGCAAAGATAGATGTACAATATACAATGAAAACTTTCTCCCTCAAGAGTCCAACCTTCTAACCTCTCAAAATGAGAAGGAGAGGGCATAATATAGAAATTCAAACCTCTTTCCCCACCTCTAGGGGTCGAGCTCATCCTTCTAGGAGCAATTTGAACTAATTCCAAACTAAGCACTAGATAATAGGCATCTCAACAACTTGCCTCTATTACTTAGCTAACTAATTCATGCATTAAATTTTTCACTTTTTACATCAAGGAAGCTTCTAGAAGAGTAAAGAGAGGTAAAATCTATCAAAGTGCCATGAAAATATTACATTTATCCATGATTTACAAGTAAAAATAGTCAACCATAGTCAAAACAGTGTTTTTTGACCAAAAAAGTGAATTCTGGCAAAGTTATCTCTCATGTCCGCGCCCCCTGTCTCTCGTGTCCGCGCACATTTGCAGCAACTTTTGAGTGGGTTCCACTGGTCCAAATCAAGTGCAAGATAGCTCATTGGAAAGCTTGGCCTGTCTACTTTCCATCCCAAGTGGAATTTCTGAATTTGGAGTTGTTTTTCCCCCTCAAAAACCATTTCTCCCAAGGTCACTTTCTGCAACTCAAAAAGTGGGCAGAAAGTCATTTTTTTTTATGTATTTTGAGCTTTTGGAGGCTCAAATCTCAAAATTAAACTTCTCCCGAGTACTGGTAATTTTTCTCTTGGCATGCCCTTTTCAAAAATGCCAAGTTTGCAAAATTCCGAGCAGTCCTTCAAAATGTCCGCGCGCGCGACGCGGACGCGACACGAGAAAAACCTGTAATTTTACCAAAAATTGGCAAAATGCCCCAAAATTCTCAAAATTTTCATATTTTGATGCTAGATCAAGGCTGATCAGTACCATGATGAGCGAGGCCACCCTTACGAGGCCTCCGCTTTGTCCCAACCTCCGTGGATGAAGATCGGTCATCACCTTGCTCATTAGTCTCAGTGGTTGACATGATGTTATTGAGCAAGGTGGAACAAATAGGCAAAGATGACTGCTGCCCTGCCTGCAAAATGCTGAGAAGTATGTTGTTTTCAAGGGGAAAAATCATGAGGAAAACGTTAGGGGAAGGAGTTTTTATAAGGAAAGGGAAAATATATACAAAAAACAGGGAACTTTGAAGGAAATAATCACACAATGTCAAACATGCCATCTCATCTCTCATCATTTGCAAATCAATAATTTATTAGGAAAATGTGTGTTTTGATCACCAAGGGAAAGGACAATAAAAATTTACATGATGGAGGGAATGAGGGCATCAGTATCAGGGTATGGGGAAATGAGGGGATAAATGAATTAGGGTTTGGGACTAGGAAAACTACTAACAATGCTGTCACCCATATTTCATAACAGCAGTTCCTTTACAATGTTGGCAGCTTTCATGTTTGCTTTTGTCATGGGTGAATTAGGGTTTCAATTACATGCTTTAACAAAAGGGGAGGGATATCAATTGCATAGGAATTTTTAGAGGATTAATGAGCAATTGAATTAGGGTTTTCATGAGGGGAAAGGTAAGGGAAAACGGAGTTTAGGAATTAGGGAGGAATACCATGTCATTGTGCAAACCCTAGCCACAGCAAACTGCTCCTTTTGGAAAACATTGCAGCTGTACATTTGATAATCTTTGCATGAACACCATATAGCTACTAACCTCTGATATTTACAGCAAGATGACATTTTTCTTTTGTTTTTTATAAGGCTATGCAAATTATATTTTTTACTAGTTTTTGTTTACAATTCTTGTTTGCATGCCTTGTCATCACTTTCTTTTCTTTTTACTATATTTGTTTTCATTCTTTTTCTGTGCAATTTACATATATAATTTGATGTGTGTAATGGTGTAGGGTTTGAGCGTGTAGCATGGGGAAAAGGTAGGATTTATATGGTTAGAAAGAACTAGGGTTTGATAGGATTTAGAGGTAGGGTTTGTATGGTTAATTTGCAAATGAGA
>APFE031711577.1:426678-455148 GCA_000404065.3 Pinus taeda
CCCAGAAATCCGCGCACCACCCAGATGTCCGCGCACGTGTAATTTCCTTTAGAAAAATTGCCCTCTCAAAGCCGCGCACTGCCCAGAAATCCGCGCACTTGCAGGAGACTTTTGGAGGCCTTCTTGGTGTCAGAATTAGGTGCAGGATAGCTCGTTGGAAAGGTATTTGAGTCTAATTTCCAAATCAACCGGAATTTTTCAATTTGGAGTTGATTTGACCTGTCAAAAATCAAGTCTCCCAAGACTGGTCAAAAAGTGCCTAATGAGGCTGCCTCAAGGAAGAGTGTTGTTGCAGTCAACTTTTGAATGCCTTCCTCAACCCCAAATTGAGCTCATGATAGCTCATTGGAAAGCTCTTTGTGTCTAGTTATCAATTTACCCATCAATAAAGTCATTTGGCCAACCAAGCTAGGAGAAAACTTGATTTTCCCAGGGTCACTTCAGAGGTGCCTTTGATTCTCCTGAGGCAACGGTATTCTTGACATTTCTCTCAAAACATGACACCTGTACAAAAAGTGAAAGAGGTTTTTCTTCTTTGGCATATTGTGGACAAAAACCTCTCTCAGTTTTCCAAAATTCATCTCTGACTGCTTTGAAACATCATTTGAGTGAAACTTTCCCCGATGTGTGAAACAAGGAATTTGGTCGAAATGAAGCGAAATGAAGGGGATAGGGGGCTTCTAAATTCTTTGGGAAATTTTTTGGAGTGGGAAGGGATGTTAGGAAGCAGGGGAAAGTGGAATCTCAGAGATTAAGTGAGGGGAAGGGGTCCAAAAGGGAAAATTACAGGCCAAACCTAGAAAATTGCCAGGTTGTAGCTAGAAACTAGGGTTTGTGCAAAAATGAGGATTTTGGGGGATCTGAGTGTTGGGAAGTGTTTGATAAGGTACATTAAGGATAGGGGAAGGTGTATGAACATCAGGAAACAACTTTTGCCGATGATTTGTCCGCCCAAGAGAAACTGCCTTCAAAACCCTAAGAGAGGGAAATGACCTTGCCTGGGCGTAACTGAAGCATGATCAAGACGTAAAATGACTCATTAGACATTGACATGATGATGAAAACCCTATGAATGATGATAGAATCAACTGAATTATGACATAGACCGCCATTTGGAAAACTTAAGAAGGAGTGAAAGCAAACCCTAGACCTAATGCCTAGTGACCAAATTTTGCTTGAAAACTCTTTTAAATGACAAAATTTGACCTTGACACTTCAAAATCACTTTGTAAGAGCATATTTGATCACTGGAGGAAGGCTGCAAAGACTGACACTAACAAGACCAACTATATTCACCCTTCAAAGAAAAAAATGATGGTTCCACCCAAGTTAGGGGTTCCAGAACTCACAATAAGATCAACATACAGAAAATAAACATCCATAAATCCTCAAGAAATATTCTATGATCAATTCCTCCATCTTAGCCATTAGCTATTTCCTAAGAAACACCATCTCCACCCTCTAGGCCAATGAGGACTTGAGAGAAAATCAATTCCTCGCCTAGTAATTTCTTCTTTCTCTTTTGTGAACCAAAAACTCGTGCACTTTTGTTATTCAATCTACCTTTTTTTCTCTTGTTGCTTGTGCTCTCATTTTTTTCAGACTTCTCCTCTTTCCTTCTTTTCTCTTGTTGTTTTTTTCTTCATATTGTTGCTCCCCAGTCTCTCCAACAATTCTATTTTATCCTCTTTTGTTGTGTTTTCCCTTGACCTTTCAAATTCCTTGTTGAGTTGCTTTTCCTACCAACAAGATCTTGGCAGCCAATTTGAAGTGTTCCACTTGTCCAATTGTACCCAAGGTTGATTTTTAAATGCATCTTTTTGGTTTAATTAATGTATTAAATGACCAAAATTTCTTTCCAGTTGGCAGCTTGCCATTCCTCATTTGAATTTTCTATCCATTAATATTATTCTTAACAAGTAATCACCAGAACAAGTAACCTCTCCAACTAGTAATCACCCATCCCTCTAGAATATGTGTCCCGTTACTTAGCTCATTTTATTTTTATCAAAATGTCTACATTGCATACATTAGTGTAGATTAATTGGGGCTATCACAAACCCCTCCGCCTTGGTGTAATACCATCCTTGGTGTTCGCATTCCATATTCATCACCAAATCATGCTTAAAGACAAACATTTACTATTTATGGAGCTTTATAAATAGAGATCTATATAGTATTTACAATTATATGCATTTGCTTCAACCAACGAACAAAAAATGATGTGTTGCCATTATTAAATCAGTCATTTCCCAAGTGGCTTCCTTGGGCCCAAAGTGCCTCCACTACACCTTGACTTGCTCTATTGCTCAATTATGGAGCATGAGGCTCCTTTGATCTAGAATGCACAGTGGCTCTGGTTGGAATTCTCCCTCTAGTTCCACTTGTAGCATATACCAATAAACCACATTATTAGAATATTTTACATATATTTTAAGAAAAGAAACACAGAAACATCATGGATTTTAACTGATGGAGGCAATGCCAGTCTATAGGTCAGTGGTCCTATCCTCTCAAGTGTCTCAAAGGCCCACAAAACCATGGTGCCAACTTGACACATGACCCAATATTCAAGAACTTTTCTAGGGTTTAATTCTCAAGTAAACATGTTCTCCATCTTGGAATTCATTGTGAACCCTATGTTGATATGCTTAGCTATTTTCTCTATCTTGTGACACCTTTGAATTCTACTTAATGATTTGCATTTTTTGTTTCATGTATTTTATCATATCAAGCCCAATAAGGACTTTGTTCATTAGATCACTCCAGCTAATAGTAGTATTACAACTTCTTCCATACAATGCTTCGAATGGGTTCATTCTTAAAGACTCTTAATACCCATTGTTGTATGCAAACTCTACAAGTGGAAGATTTTTTTCCCACTTCTTTTGGCGGTGCATCACATACATCATCAAAATGTCTTCCGGTATTATATTTTTCCTCTATGTTTTCCCATATGTTTGTGGATGATAAGTTTTATTGAAAGCCAACTCTATCCCCCATCCTGCAAATAGTTCCTTCTAAAACTTGGAATTGAACTTGGCATCTGTATTTGAAATAATTTTCTTGGGAATTCCATGCAACCTTACAATATCCCTTATGAATATTTGAGCTACTTCATTCGTTGAATTGGT
This sequence comes from Pinus taeda, assembly GCA_000404065.3. Taxonomy (NCBI): domain Eukaryota; kingdom Viridiplantae; phylum Streptophyta; class Pinopsida; order Pinales; family Pinaceae; genus Pinus; species Pinus taeda. Next base: position 429,813 of record APFE031711577.1, read on the forward strand.
GGATTTCACTGCTACAAAGTGGCTACCTTGATTAACTTTTCAATCACCACCCTAATTGCATCATGTTGTTTTGAGGTTATTGGAAAACCAGTGATGAAGTCCATGGAGATCACTTCTAGGAATGGGAAAAGGTTGTAATAAAGCTACTGGATCTTTACATTTAACATTCGCATGTTGTAATTCTATGCATTTTGCAAAAAAATCATACACCACCCTTTTCAAATTAGGCCAATAATCAAACTTCTTAATGATTGTGAGAGTCTTTTGGTATGTTAGGCAGACGGAATATGGTTTTGCATGAAACTATTTCAATATAAGACTCTTCAATTCATAATTATCTGGTACATAGATTTTGTTCTTAAATCTAATTAGACCCTTATCCATGAGATGATATTCCTCATCCTCATCATATTGTTATAGCTTTTCCTTCACTTGATGATATTTATTAGCATGATGTCCTACATGCTTGATTTGTTCTACTAGGTCCATTCCATAAGGACTTATGGTTCCTATGTGATCCAAAATGGATCCTAAAACCTCTAAGTCTAAGTCTTTAATACTATCAAATAACACTATCGCAAAAGAAAAACCATGAAGAATGGTGGAAAACCGATTAAAGCAAAGGTTGAAGTATCTTTGAATTAGAGCCATTAGATCAGACCGATCAACGGTCCAGATGAAATCGATGGATCACATCGGAGGGTTCAGCGATATCGCATCGGTGGACTATATTGGGGATGGCTCGAGGGGAAATGCGACTGCGATCGGCGACACGGCGTGAACCATTGATCGAGCGCACAAATCAACGGCTGCGATTACACCATCGCATCCAGAGAAGGACTTACCATAGGTCCGAAGACCATGCGATATATTGCATCGCAATATCACATCGCAACAATAAAAGAGGCGAAGACCCATAGCCGTGCGATTTGCGATAGTGATCAAGGCAGACGCGAAAGGGTTTATAAATGTGGCTCTATAAAATTTGAGTTCCGATATAAAAGTGTTTTGGCGAGCTTTTTCTGTGTATTGGCATATTTCTGTTAGAAAACTGAAATACAAAGGAGACATGGCATATGGTGCTACAGCGATAAAACACGGACTCGAAAGGATTTATCAACGCAACTTTATGTTATTTGGGTTCCGTGGTAAATGGTATTTTAGGTGGGCTTCAGGCGGTAAGTGGTATTGGACAAGCTCTGCCCAATCCTAGCAAGGAGAGAGAAAACCACTTTTTCGAGCGGGTGATCTCAACGTAAATAATTCATCTGAAATGCACATCAGCCGTCAGATCAAATGGTCACAGATCAACGATGCATAATGCACAAGCGGGTTGGATGATCGGGATGGATGTGAACCGTCAGAAGAGAACAGATCTACGATGTGGGATGCCAAAGGATCGATAACGGATGAGGCATAATAGTTGTGTGATTCCTCTGTTTTAGATTTTTTCCTGTGTATTTCTCTATGTAAACAAAGAAGTAATTCTTTGGGATTTTTCACCACGCCAATCTTTCCATTTGAAAACAGGTGGCCACCATACCTTAAGAATTTTACAATGAATGTTTAACGCTCGACAGGGAGTTGAACGGATAGTGGCCGGGAGCCATAAAGCCCAAGAATGTAGATGAACGAACAAAGTTGATAGGCTTAAAAGCAACTCTAGGGTAGACAAAGAGGATAGAGAAGAGGAGAACAAGAGAAAGCAGAAGAGAGAGAGCAAGAGGGAGAGTCTGTGCACTCTTTTAGACTCGAGGAAGCTAGTAAGTCTGATGAACTCCTTGATTGTTTTTTGTGTTGATGTGTGTGTTTATTATGTTCATTTTCTATATTATTCGCAATATTTTCAATCCATTGCACTAAATAATATAAGCATTTTGGCACATGAGTCTGTAATACCTTAATATTGATTTAAGATCTCATTTTCAGGTCAAGTGGTATCAAAGCATTAGTTTTGGTTTAGTTAAGGTTAGGCAAGCTTGTGATGGATTTTGAATGCTAACTAGATTAAAGCTTAGACTATCAGAAGGAGAACTTGTTGAGGCTAATATAGAGATTTGAAGAGTCTATTCTCAGAGGAGAATGGTAGAAGAAGCTCCATTTGGATCAGAATCTCAATTTATAGAAAGTTTTAAGGCACTCCAAGCCATGGTGGAAGAGATGTATCTGGATTTTAAGAAGGGTCGAGGTGAAAACACTTCAACACCCAAACCAGATAAAGGAGTAGAGGAACCTTTTCTAGTTTCCCCTCCAGAAGGCAAAGGGAAAGGGGAAATGCCTCCTCCACCATCTCCTCCATCATCAACTTCATCATCCTCATCATCTTCTATCGCTTCTAAGAAGAAGAAGAAAACTTCCTTAATCAAATTAGATGTGAAGTTTGATTTTCCAATTTATGATGGAGAACTCAATGTAGAAAAGCTAGATAATTGGATAAGACAAATTGATGTATATTCTAGGGTACAAAACTTTGATTCAAAAAGGAAGAAGATTCAGTTGGCTAGCCTTCGACTTGGAGGAACTGCACTAGTATGGTGGGAAGGCAAGACACAAGCTGATTTGCAAAAACATGGTAAAATAATTTCTACCTAGAATGAATTTGTTTCTGCTATCAAAAAGCATCCTTTAGCTTACATGCAATAGGTAATGATGAGTTGGAAAACTCTTCGTTAGTTTAAGGGTCAAAGTGTACGAAGTTACACTCAAATATTCAGAAAGAGAGATTTAATTCTAGGTATATCATTAGACTCACCCTTTATTGAAGTATATAGGTGGTCTTCATAGCTATTTAAAGCATACTATTCTCATGTTTAATCCCACTAGCTTAGATGATGTATCAGTTCAAGCCACACATCTAGAAGCTAGAGGTAAGAATGTAAACCCATAGGTTGGGGGATCATCTAAATATTCTGTAAGCAAGAGCAAGGAAAAGAAGAAACTGAAATGGAAGGAGAGGAAACCAAACACTGTAAATAAGGATAAACCTTTATGCATTCATTGCAAGAAAGAAGGACACGATGAGGCACACTACTAGTTTTTGCATCCAAAACGGAGACATAAGTAGTTCGGTGGAAAGAAGAAAAATAATGTTGTTGCTATTTAGTAGGACTTGGGATCAGATTTAGGCGATGAAAGAATAGTTACAGCCACAGGTATTAAAGGTAAAGATTCTAAAGCATCCATAAGTAATTCTGCACAATCTGTTGATAATGAAAGTAATGAGAGGGAAAGAAATGAGCTTTTCGTATTAGAGTAATTTCCAAGCACAATAAGATTGATACTTTGTTTGATAGTGGATCACAAGTAAATTTGATTTCTGAAACAATTGTAAAGAAGTTGGGATTACAAACAAAACCTCATGAGAAGCCATATCCATTAGGTTGGGTGTGTGATAAAACAAAGCTACAAGTAACGAGACAATGTAAACATAGGTTTGCCATTGGATCAACATTTGTATGTGAGGTTGAGTTAGATATAGTTCCATTGGATATATGTGGTATTGTTTTGGGAAGTCCATACTTGTATGATAGAAAAGATATTTTCTATAGAGCTAATAAAAGTATCAACTCACTAAAAATGGAATATAATACATTATAAGAGCTCATAAACTCAAAGATAACTATTCTCTCATAAACTCAAGGCAAATGAAAATAATTGTGGATTCAAGTAAGAAATTTTTACTAATGGTTGTAAAGGCAAAGGATCCTGAAAAATCCAATGCATTTGAAGGCTATGATTCTAAACAGAAAGTTGATTTAGTTAAAGTTGTTTTAGAGTATGATCTATTTCAAGAACCAAAAGGTCTGCCACCCAAGCGAGAAATAGTACATGATATTTATTTGCATCAAGATGCTCCATTACCTAACGCTGGAATGTACAGGTTGTCAGCTTTAGAGAATGCAGAATTAAAGATAAGGTACAACAGTTGATCAATAAAGGATTTATACAACCAAGCACATCACCATGTGGATCTCCAATCGTGCTGGTGAGAAAGAAAGATGGTTCGTGGAGAATGTGCATTGATTATAGAGCACTAAATAAAATAACGATCAAGAATCGTTATCCTCTTCCTCATATTGATGATTTATTAGATCAATTGAAAGAAGCAGTTTACTTTTCGAAGTTAGACTTGTGAAGTGGTTATCATCAGGTCAGAGTTGCAGAATAGGATGCATGGAAGACTACTTTCAAGACAAACCAAGGACTGTATGAATGGTTGGTTATGCCTTTTGGCTTAACTAATGCTCCTGCCACATTTATGAGAGTTATGAATGATGTACTCGGACCTTTTATTAGTGACTTTGTAAATGTTTATTTAGATGACATTCTTGTTTTTAGTAAGGCATGGGAAGACCATGTAAAACATGTAAAGCAGACTTTAGATGTCTTAAAAAGAGAAAATATCTATGTAAAACTGTCAAATTGTGAATTTGGCAGAACATATTTAAATTATTTGGGTTATATTGTAGGCGATGGTGAATTGAAGATAGATCCCTCTAAGGTTGAAGTCATTATGAACTGGCCTAAACCCAAATTTGCTACAGAGGTTAGGAGTTTCCTAGGGGCAGCACAATATTGGAGAAATTTTAATGCCAACTTTTCTTTAATTGCAACTCCATTACATGCTTTAACATGATTGAAATAGGTGTTTCAGTGGGGAGGAAAGCAGTAGAAATCCTTTGATACCTTGAAAGGGAAAATCAATACAGCACCAGTACTAGCACTGCCAGATCTTCAACATCCATTTGAGATTGGGATAAATGCTAGTGACTCTTCCATGGGAGTAGTGTTGATGCAACACGGAAAACCCATATGCTATCATTCTGAGACATTTACTTCTGCAATAGTTAATTATCTCACATATTATAAAGAATTGTATGCATTAGTACAAAGTATGAAAAAGTGGAAACATTACCTAATGGGTAAAGGAACAATCATACATACAGATCATCAACCCCACTTCAATACTTACACACACAAACTAAATTGCAACAATCAAGACATTATAGGTGGATGGGTTTTCTACAACAATTTCATCTTGTCATCGGATATAAGAAGGGCATACACAATAAGGTTGCAAACATGTTATCAAGAACAATCATAAATTCATCTACTACAATTCAGCATAACTCAGTAATGCATGAAAGTTACATTAAACAATATGCTCAAGATGTAGATTTTAAATATGTATATGCAACTTTAAGTCATGGCAAGCAAGTAGAAGAATTGGATTATTATGTAAAGGACCAACTCTTATATCATTTAGGAAAGTTATGCATTCCACAAACTGAAAGAGTTAACATAATCCGAGAAGCACATATTTCTCTCATATCAGGTCATTTTGGTGTAAGTAAAATAGTTGCACAATTTTAAAGATTTTGTTATTGGCTAAGAATGCATGAGACAGTTTCTAGATATATCAAATGGTGTACTATGTGTGCTACAAGCAAGCCCAATAATCGGAAATTAGGCTTGTACACTCCACTTCCAATTCCTTCTCGTCCTTGGGAAAGTGTTTCCATGGATTTTGTTGGGGGATTGCCAAAATCTAGGAAAGGTCATGATTATTTGTATGTTTTTTTGGATAGGTTCGGTAAAATGTGTATTTTAATACCATGTAGCAAGCAAGTCACAGCTGAAAAAACAGCAAAGTTTTTCTTTCAGAACGTATGGGTTGATTTTTGGTTACCCACTTCTACTGTATCTGATTGAGATTCTCGATTTGTTGGGAATTTTTGGTCAAGTTTATGGGAGTTTATGGACACCAAGTTGAAGAAGAGCACAACATTTCATCCACAAACAGATGGTCAGACATAATTAGTCAACAGGACAGTGATCCAGCTGCTCAGAGGCTATTGCAGCAAGCATCCCAAGCTTTGGGACGAGCATTTCTGTTATGTACAACATGCTTACAACCTTGCCAAGCACTCTTCCACTCAGAGATCTCCTTTTGAGACTTGTTTTGGTTTTATGCCAAAGTCTCCCTTGGATTTTGCCTTTGGTAAAGACATAGAAGTTGATGGACACAGTGAGGTGGAAAAAGCAACCAAGTTCATTAAACAAATCCAAGAAATTCACCAGGCAGTACAGGAATAGCTGGAAAGAAGTCAAGCCAAGTACAAGGCAAGACATGACAAGCATCGAGTTGAGCATAGTTTTCAAGTTGGTGATCAAGTCTGGTTGTACATCAACAAAGATAGAATGGAGGGTGAAGGTAAGAAGCTAAAACCAATAAGGTATGGACCTTTCAAGATACTTGATAAAATTGGTGAAAATGCTTTTCGCCTTGACTTTCCAGTTTATATGTAGAGCTATTCAGTCGTTAATGTAGAAAACTTGAGATTTTACGAACCTTTAATGGTTGAAGATCCTAAAGAGAAAATTTAGTTGCCTTCTATTAAGGATATGTTTCCAAAGTATCTCAATGAGTTACAGGAGGACACAGTTCTGGATAAGAAGGTAATAACAATGCGTCAAGGGGATGTTGAGTACTTGAGAGTGGGACTCAAAGGTTCAAATCCAAGCAAAGCAATATGGATAGAAATTGGACAAGTGGAGGAACTGTATCCTCACTTGATCGATGACTAAAAACTAACTTTTGGTGGTCCCAAAGCTTTTTAGTGGGAAGGCGTGATCCAAAATGGATCTTAAAACCTCTAAGTCTAAGTCTTTAATACTATCGGAAAACACTATCGCAGAAGAAAAACCATGAAGAATGGCAGAAAATAGAATAAAGCGAAGGTTGAAGTATTGTTGAATAAAAGCTATTGGATCGGACTGATCAACGGTCCAGATCAAATCGGTAGATGACATTGGAGGGTTCAGTGATATTGCATTGGTGTAGTGTATCAGGGACGGCCTGAGGGGAAATACGACTATGATCGGTGACACAATGCGAATCGTTGATTGAGCGCGTAGATCAATGGTTGCGATTACACCATCGCATCGCAGGTTTCCAAAGGAAGGACATAACAAAGGCCTGAAGACCATGCGATATGCGATTGCGATATATTGCATCGCAACAATACAAAGGGGTGAACACCCATGGCCGTGTGATTTGCGATAGTGATCAAGGTGGACCCGAAAGGGTTTGTAAATGCAGCTCTATAAAATTTGAGTTCTGATATAAAAGTGTTTTGTCAGGCTTTTTCTATGTATTGGTGTATTTCCATTATAAAACAAAAATACAAAGAAGACATGGCTAATGGTACTATAGCAATAAAACATGGACCCAAAAGGATTTATGAATGAAACTTTATGTTATTTGGGTTCTGTAGTAAATGGTATTTCGAGCGGGCTTTAGGCGATAAGTGGTATTGTATGGGCTCCGCCTGATCCCATACACTGACCGACACATGGCATGCAGTAAGGAGAGAGAAAACTGCTTTTTTGGGTGAGTGATCTCCACGCAAGTAAGTCATCTAAAATCCACATCAGTCATTAAATCAAATGGTCACAGATCAACGGTGCAGAATGCGCGAGTAGGTTGGATGACCGGGATGGATGTGAATCGTCGAATGAGAACAGATCTACGGTGTGGGATGCCAAAAGACCGATAATGGATGAGGCATAATAGTCATCTGATTCCTCTGTTTTAGAGTTTTTCCTATGTATTTCTCTATGTAAACAAAGAAGCAATTCTTTTGGATTTTTTAGCGTGCCAGTCTTTCCGTTTGAAACAAGTGGCCACCATACCTTAAGCTTACAATGATTGTTTAATGCTCGACAGGGAGTTGAACGGAAAACGGTCGGGAGCCAGAAAGCCCAAGAATGTAAATGAATGGAAAGAGCTAAGAGGCTTAAAAGAAACTCTAGGGTAGACAAAGAGGGCATAGAAGAGGAGATCAAGAGAAAGCAGAAGACAGAGAGAAAAAGGGAGAGTTTGTGCACTCTTTTAGACTCAAGGATTTCGAGTAAATCCCTGTTGTTTTGTCACTATTGTGTTGAGACTCTATTCAAGCTCACACTTGTAATCATCTACTCTTGAAGACATAATATAGAGGTCGACATTGAAAGCTAGGCCAAGAGACGTAGCCATGAAGTCTTCTGAACTCCTTGATTATTTGTTGTGTTGATGTGTGTGTTTATTATGTTCATTGTCTATATTATTCGCAATCTTTTCGATCCGTTGCACTAAATAATATAGGAATTCCTACACATGAGTCTATAATACCATAATATTGATTTAAGATCTCATTTTCATATCACTATGTGATTCAATTGAATTATTCTACTGAGTGCATCTGCAACCTTGTCCTCCTTTCCTTAGACAAACTTGATCTCAGCATCAAATTCACTAAGTATAGCTAGCCATCTAGCTTGTCTTGCATTTAACTTAGGTTGATCAAATAAATATTTGAGTCCACCATGATCTTACATGAGTTTGAAATCTCTATCAAGGAGGTAATGCCTCCACATCTTCAATGCATGAATAATGGAATCTAATTCTAAGTCATGAGCCACATAGTTTTTATCATGCTCATTTAATTTCTATTACTCATAACAAATTACCTATCATTCTTGCATCAAGACACCACCGAGCCCTTCTTTGTAGCCATTTGTACAAACCAAAAAATATTTGTCTGGATTTGTAATCCTCAACATGAGTGCATAATGAGAAATTGTTTCAACTACTCAAAGCTTGTTCCACATTCAGTTTTCCATTAAAACTTCTTTCCTTTCCTCTACAAGGATGTGATAGTGTGGCCTGTCTTAAAGAATATTTTTATAAACCTCTTGTAGCAGCATGCCAGTATGATGAATATCTAATCTCATTCACATTTTTCTGATTTTACCATTCCATAATGGCAATGACCTTTTCCAGATCATTTGATACCCCTTCCTTGGAGAAAATGTGCCCCAAATAATGTATCCATGACTAGAAGAAATCACACTTATTGAGATTTGCATAAAGCTTGTGTTCCCTCAACATTTGTAGCACTGCAAATAGGTGCTTCCCATATTTAGGATGTGTTTCCAACAGATATTTCATAGTTTTCACCTTACAGAGAAGTGGACTTTTCCATTGAGTTGGTACTAGGGGCAACACCAACATTGAAGGAACCATATAGGATGAGCACACCATAGTTAGTATAATTGATCCAATTTTGGATTCTCAAAATTTCATTGAAATTACCAAATGTCCAAGATGGTCATTTTGAAATAAGTGACTATTGATAATGTAATGAAACAGGTGTTTTGACCAAGATGGTCATCGACTCAAGTTTGGTGATTGACATTAGTTCGACATCAGTGTTGACATCAGTATCGACATTAGCATCGCGTCAGAAAAAAACATCATCATATCAACCTGCGACATGTAAACACAATAAGTTAGTTTTGTAATGAATTAAAGATGTTAAGAATGTCAAATGTCCAATCCACTTGTAAACCTTAAAGGATAAGAAATCCTAAGGTAAAAGGACTAAAAACCTAGTCTAAGCTCCTAAGTCTAAATAAAATTCCTAAGAACTAGTCCTAGGTGATAAATGATGCAAATCTACCTAGGGGTCATTAAGGTTTGGATTTTAAAACCTAAGTTCTAATGCTAAACCTATGTCCTAGTCCTAAGAACTAGTGCATCAAGAACCTATGTGTTATTTCCAACCTAAGCCTAATTTTATTACCTATCGGACCCTACGTGTTAAGTCCTAATACATTAAGACAATGTATTATCGCATAACCTATGGTTATAAATCCTCTCGGCCTATTTTATATGAAATACAATATAAAACTATTGTAAATACCATATATCAGTCTGACCGTAGTGGGACCGTATGGCATATGAACACAGTGGTAAAAGCCGAGAAGGTAAGTTCACCGTGCAGTCAGAGCATAGCCGTCGGGATTATGAAGGTTGAAGGTTATAGTTACAAAACCACGGGTTTTGAAAACTGTATCGGAGGCCGCAACCGCAAGGATAATCATTGGCATGTGATCCAAACACTGCCAACTGTCAACTAAACTGTTATTAGAACCATCACCGAAACAGTCATACATGTGAACAGGTTAGCCATGGGGTAGTAGGTCAAGGTTAGCAAACTGTATGAGAACCATCGCACAGGTCTGGGCTATGTGAATAGAACATGTTGAAAAGCCACGAGTATGGTAAGCCACGGGTTCCAAACCGTAGCATGAAAAGTCAGCAAACAATTGCCATGTGACAGGTGTATCGAAATCGGCGAAGCAACCGCCGGAGCGCAGTCAGCCTCAACCATCGGTTATCCACCTATTCACATGCACAGTTGTATTCTCTGCACTGCCAGCAGTATTTGGCTTATCTAAAGTTTAAATATGGGTTTTGTTTTGATTTTGTGGAGAATTTTAATGCCAATACCTTGGAACTAACCCTATATGGCATTGCATGAAGAGACCAAGAATCAAAACCAATTCCAAAAGATTTTTCAAAACATACCAATCTATCTGTGAAGACCTCGAATGTATTTGGAGGCTTTAGAAAGGAATGTTTGATCAAGGAAGAGGGAGGAGAGACTTGGGAGGAGGAGTGACTTGGGAGGAAAAGTGATGGTTTCCTCTACTTCAAGATGAAGTGAACACTCATAATAATACCTCAGATTTAAGTTAGTGAAGAGTTTCCTTTTGCAGGTTATTGAAGGAGCAAAGGACATCCTCATTGGCATAATTTCATTGTTGAAGTACGTTTTTTATTGACGAGATCCAGTTCAATTTTTCAAACTCTGTTCGGCTGCCATATAGTGAAAGGTCCATTCAGCTTCAGTTCTTCTGTGATAATGTGTAATTCATCCTCATTCTTTCTTAGTTGTTGAAGTACAAGAGTCTGTATTCAAGTAAGCCTTTTCAGGAAATTATCCATATCGACAACATTAGTAGCGAAACTAATGATTCATTGTAAGCAATATTTCTCTTGGCTTAAGGAATACAACGGACGCACATTTTTGAGGCGGACCCAGAGACGTAGTCCGGGAGCGACGAACTCCGTAACAAACTTTTTGTATTATGATTTTATTATGTGATTGATGTGGAATTAGTTAAATCTAAACATTCATAGATTTATAATTAAAATCATTTCATGTCTAACAGTTAAATCAAATAAAATGAATAATTGTTCCAGTAAAGCTTGCAAGAACTAGAAAAAATCTTGGTTCTTTCTGCATTCAGATCAAGTGCTATCAGAGCAGTCTAGCTCTTTTTCAGGTACAATATGGGTAGAAACTCCCGACGGCAACTGAGGCTAAAATAATTGGAGGAGTTCAATTGGCAGTATAGGCAGGAAAATGTTACATTACGGAGGATGATGCAAGCACTAGAGAGCAACAAGAAAAGCTTGCAATCTGAACTAGAAGAATTGAGGAGGAATCAAAGGGGAAACAATCCTCTCATGAAAGATGCAGCTTCAAATATCGATCAACCTACACCTTCTCTTCAACAGGAAGATAAAATTAGTTCTTCTCTTTCATCCTCACCAAAGTTAGCAATGGAAGCCATTGGCTCTTTTTCCAAATCATTGGCTGAGGAAAAGTTTGATTCACTAACATCATCAGAAAGTGATTCAGAGTCTATTGAATTCTCTAGTCAGAAACCAATTGTGGTTACTGAAAGCAAAGGCTTATCCATGATGAAAGCCATGGGATACCAAGAAGGTGAAGGCTTGGGAAGAAATGGATAAGGGAGGCTTCTACCTATCATAGTACAAGAAAGACCTAAGAATCTGGGTCTAGGATGTGATTTGATGAAATGTAACTATTGCGAGAAGCTTGGTCACATCGCTGACCAATGTTGGTCAATACATCCTGATCCATTACCAAAGAAGCTCCAGGATAAATAAGGTAAGAAACCACAATCCTCTAGCAATAATGATTCTGATAGTGAATTCGTTTATCAGAATAGGGTAATAGAAACAGTTAAGAGAGTATATGCATGTACATTTTGTAGTAGTTCTTGACACTGTGTAGAGCAATGTTGGAAACATAAGGTATACAACAAGAAAATTGGAACCACAAAAAGTCAGCCATCAGAAGATGAAAAGACACTTTAGGTAAAGAAGCAGTCAGGAAAAATTTCACTTCAATCTGCAAAGGAAGCACCCAACTCCGAAAACTCAACAAGTACAAATGAGAAAGTTTGTCAGAAATGCAAATTGTCAGGGCATGTGAAGGACAATGGTCTAATCCTACCAAGTGAAACAGCATCAACACCAGCAGCTCAGGATGTATCCAAGTCATCTTCTAGAGAACAATCGAATGCCGAATGGAATTGGGCAGATTTTATGCCATATTCTTTATGAGTTTGTAAGAATTGTCTAGATCTAGAAAGACGTGACTAGGTTCTAAAATAAAAATTTTCTTCAAAAAGCATTGTAATAAAACTTTTGGAGAACCAAAGTTCTTTTTGTTGGGAGGTATCATCCAATTTTGGATTCTCAAAATTTCATCGAAATTACCAAATGTACAAGATGGTCATTTTGAAATAAGTAATTATCGATAATGTAATAAAATAGGTGTTTTGACCACAATTGTCGTCGACTCAAGTTTGGTGATTGACATCATTTCGACATCAGTATCAACATTAGCATCACGTCATAACAAAACATCATCATATCAACCTGTGAAATGTAAACACAATAAGTTAGGTTTGTAAAGACATAAAGGTGTTAAGAATGTCAAATGTCCAGTCCACTTTGTAAACCTTAAAGGATAAGAAATCCTAAGGTAAAAGGACTAAAAACCTAGTCTAAGCTCCTAGGTCTAGATCAAATTCCTAAGAACTAGTCCTAGGTGATAAATGATGCAAATATACCTAGGGGTCATTAAAGTTCAGATTTTAAAACCTAAGTTCTACTGCTAAACCTATGTCTTAGTCCTAAAAACTAGCGCATCAAGAACCTATGTGTTATTTCCAACCTAAGCCTAAGTTTATTACCTATCGGACCCTATGTGCTAAGTCCTAATACATTAAGACAATGTATTATCGCATAACCTATGGTTATAAACCCTCTGGGCCTATTTTATATGAAATACAATATAAAACTATTGTAAACACCATATATCAGTTTGACCGTGCAGGGAGACTGCAACGGGACCGTATGGCATATGAACACAGTGGTAAAAGCCGACAAGGTTAGTTCACCATGCATTCAAAGCGTAGCCGTCGGGGTTATGAAGGTTGAAAGTTATGGTTATGAAACCGCGGGATTTGAAAACTGTATCGGAGGCTGCAACCACAGGGATAGCCATTGGCATGTGATCCGAACACCGCCATCCGTCAGCTGAATTGTTATCAGAACCATCACCGAAACAGTCATACTTGTGAATAGGTTAGCCGCGAGGTAGTAGGTTAAGGTTAGCAAACCATATCGAAACCATTGCACAGGTCTGGGCTATGTGAACAGAACAGGTTGAAATGCCATAGGTATGGTAAGCCACGGGTTCCAAACCGCAACATGAAAAGTTAGCGGACAGTTGCCATGTGACAGGTATATCAAAAACCGTCGAAGCAACCGCTGGAGCGCAGTCAACCTCAACCGCCGGTTATCCGCCTATTCACATGCACAGTTGTATTCTCCGCACCGCCAGCCTGACCACCAGCAGTCTTCGGCTTATCTAAAGTTTAAATTAGGGTTTTGTTTTGATTTTGTGGAGAATTTTAATGCCAATACCTTGGAACTAACCCTAGGTGGCATTGCATGAAGAGGCCGAGAATCAAAACCAATTCCAAAAGATCTGTCAAAACATACCAATCTATTTTTGAAGACCTTGAATGTATTTGGAGGCTTTAAAAAGGAATGTTTGATCAAGGAAGAGGGAGGAGAGACTTGAGAGGAGGAGTGACTTGGGAGGAAAAGAGATGGTTTCCTCTACTTCAAGATGAAGTGAACACTCATAATAATACCTCAAATTTAAGTTGGTGAAGAGTTTCTTTTTGCAGGTTATTGAAGGAGCAAAGGACATCCTCACTGGCATAATTTAATTATTGAAGTACGTTGGTGATTGACGAGATCCACTTTTATTTTTCAAACTCTGTTCAGCTGCCATACAGTCAAAGGTCCATTCAGCTTCAATTCTTCTGTGATAATGTGTAATTCATCCTTATCCTTTCTCGGTTGTTGAAGGAGAAGAATCTGTATTCAAGTAAACATTTTCAGGAAATGATCCATATTGACAACATCAGTAGTGAAACTGATGATTCATTGTAAGAAATATTTCTCTTGGCTTAAGGAATACAACGAACACACATTTCTGAGGCGGACCTGCAGATGTAGTCCAGGAGGGACGAACTTTGTAACAAACTTTTGGTATTATGATTTTATTATGTGATTGATGTGGAATTAGTTAAATCTAAACATTCATAGATTTATACTTAAAATCATTTCATGTCTAACATTTAAATCACATGAAATGAATAATTGTTCCATTAAAGATTGCATTCCATTTTGTACAAGAACTAGAAAAGATCTTGGTCCTTTCCGCATTTAGATCAAGTGGTATTAGAGTAGTCTAGCTCTTTTTAGGTACAATATGGGCAGAAACGCCCGACAGCAGCTAAGGCTAAAATAATTGGAGGAGTTCAATCAGCAGTATAGGCAGGAAAATTATGCATTACGGAGGATGGTGCAAGCGCTAGAGAGCAACAACAAAAGCTTGCAATCTGAACTGGAAGAATTGAGGAGGAATCAAAGGGGAAACAATATTCTCATGAAAGATGCAGCTTCAAATAACGATCAAAATACAACTTCTCTTAAACAGGAAGATAAAATTAGTTCTTCTCTTTCATCCTCACCACAGTCAGCAATGGAAGCCATTGGCTCCTTTTTCCAAATCATTGGTTGAGGAAAATTTTGATTCACTAACATCATCAGAAATTGATTCAAAGTCTATTGAAGTCTCTTGTCAAAAACAAATTGTGGTTCCTGAAAGCAAAGGCTTATCCATGAGGAAAGCCATGGGATACCAAGAAGGTGAAGGCTTGGGAAGAAATGGACAAGGGAGGCTTCTACCTATCATAGTACAAGAAAGACCTAAGAATCTAGGTCTAGGATGTGATTTGATGAAATGTGACTTTTGCGGGAAGCTTGGTCACATCACTGACCAATGTTGGTCAATGCATCCTGATCTATTATCAAAGAAGCTCTAGGATAAAGAAGGTAATAAACCACAATCCTATAGAAATAATGATTCTGATAGTGACTTATTTTATCATAATAGGGTAATAGAAACTGTTAAGAGAGTATATCCATGTAAATTTTTGTAGTAGTTCTTGGCACTGTGTAGAGAAATATTAGAAACATAAGGTCTACAACAAGAAAATTGGAGCTACAAAAAGTCAGCCATTAGAAAATGTTAAAACTCAGGTTGTCCCTAAGCTCCTGAAGGGATACGGCCAAGGTAACCACAAACCAATCTTTGGATTGTAGGTTCTAGCCCACCTGCAATCAGAGAGGGATCTCTCTTAATGATTTAGCTTTGTTGATGATGATTTTGGGCTAGCTAGTGGGTTCAGGGGTTTTGATTTTTTGTTTGGATGGGGTTTGAATGGAAGGAAGTTGCATTCAAGCAAAGAGGAAAGGGATAGTGTGATAAATTTCAAACCATTGGGCATGGAGTCATGGATTAAGGCTTGTTGTTGCGTTTTCTTGGTCACAAGAGGACTATGGAGCGAGATAGCTACACATGAAACAATACCAATTGCTGAAAAGATGGGATGAAAGCCAGAGATGAAAGGCAATTAAGAATGTTTCATTAACTAACAGGGAAAAGAGGTGAATGAATGGTTATTTAGGAGCAGTTAAGAATTCCTAAACTAACATTCGTATGTGAAAGAAATAGTGTAAACATGATCATTTAAGCATACATATTCATAACTATTCCTGATGAAAACATGTAGAAATCACAGAAATTGAGCATAGGGTGCTGCCAAGCAAATCCTAAACTATTCTTCCTTTCTGCAATTTTAGATGGTGGAACATAGGTGATAAAACAAACATGAAGAACTAAACAGAGTTAAGGAACACTTATTGAACCATGTAGAAGCACAGGAATTCCATAGTCACTCTTCGGCCAATTAGACACAGCAGACAGTTTCAGAATCCATGCATTCCAGCAGTCTTTGATTATAGAAATTATCACATTTACAGTGCGAGTCTCTGCTCAAGCAAAATGTCAAACCAACAAAGACTAACCAACCAACCCCTACTACATTTTTTAGGGTGGTATATATAGGAAGAATATCTAAAAGTATTTATTACAACTGACCTAAACAGGTCTGCAAGAAAAAATCTTTCCAAAACCTAACTTATGCTGGAATTAAATGCAAGTAAGTCTTCTTTGGGCTGCGCTAGAGGCAGCCAGATCAAAAGTGAATTGATGTGGTGTCCTCTGTGACTTGGTGCAGTGCTTCTATAATAATTGTGCATTGAGTTCTGGTCCACTGATCTTCTATGAGTTTAATGTGTAGTCATTTGTGCTGGTGGGCTTTAAATGCTTCCTTAACTGCTTCTTGACTTTCAAGGTTCTCTTTTAATGCTTCATTCGCCTCGAGCCCTGAGAAGATCTTCACTGATACACTTTTCCGCTACACTGATACCCTTTGACATGGCTTTTGGCTGCATATTTGCTCTGATACTCTTTAATCTCTGGACCGGGTCTCTCTCTGTCTTCTGATACGTTAAAAACTACAAAATCGGGCCTTTTCTGCCTTTTTCGGTGCAAAAATGTCTGAGGAATCAAAAGATTCCCTAAATATTCCCCAATATGGCCCGTTTCCCGTAGCGATGCGTCGCTAATCGCGCATCGAAAACTGCCTGAGAAATTCGATCTGGGGCTCCGAAGCTTGATTTTTGCGCTTGCGCGTTTCCTTTTTCAGCTGCTGACGTCAGCATGACGTCATCAGTACAGCGGATGACGTTAGCAGTGGGACCCCCCTGTACGGATATGACGTCAACATGCTAACGTCAGTAGGGTGACATGGAAGTACGGCGGGGTGGTGACGTGGTGGGACACGGTGGCAGGGTGACATCAACCAGGCGTAGGCAGGAAGGGGTGAGGTGGAGGCGATGTGTCAGGGTGACACAGCGCTCCTGTTACGCGAGGGGAGGGCAGTTTTGGTATGCATCGGACCGCCTTTGGTACAGAGGTGGTTTTTGTCAGGGGTGGCCCGATGCAATGGGATGTCGCCAGCTATCCCGGTGTACGTCGGTAAAACCGTCGAACATCGGTTGCTAACGAACACTCACAAGAGGGCGCCCGATATGCATAAGAGCCGTCGGATCTAGGAGGGCTGATCCGACGATGGTTGGGTGGAGAAGAAGCACGAGGTTTAGTAAAACTGCGCGGGCGTTAAATTTTAATATTTCACGGCGCGGGTGGGTTAGAACTTTAGTTTTTCGGGTTAATGTGTTTGGCCCGTTGGTTATTTATTAATCAAATATCAATAAATTCCAAAGAAATGGGCGGGGTTGGTTAATGCATTTGGAGGGGGGTTCTTTGTGTTTTGGAAGGAGTCCAAACACTTGGGAGGGGAAACTTATGCAGAGAAGAGGGTTCTTACCAAGATCCAGGTGACTTAGTAATTCCCAAGGAGATACTTATGGTTATGTTTCAACCAGAGGGAGGGGATATTTACATAGGGGGAATTATTACCATAGTTTTAGTAGGGAAAAGGGAGATAAATAAGGATTTACATAATGATGTCAGGAGTTAATATGAAAATGAGAAGAAAGCGCTAAGTTTCAGAGATATCGGGCTTTAAAGGGGAGATAGAACTTTGTAGAGAAAGTATGGACCCTCCTTGAGTAAAGAAAATCTTTACCAAGGCAAATTATATGGAAAATGATGAAACTAAGAAATATCAAGCAGATATTGACCTCTTTAGGGGAAGTTAGTAAATGATTTAGGGAAGAGGAAGAGGGGGAAGTTAGTTATGCCTCGCTTGAAGTACTTCAAATAGGAACTGCCTGCTAACTGTGATCTGGATAAATATAACACTTGAAAATGTGAAGTTGATCACAAATCAACATTCTGCAACCTCAAAATTACCTACCCAGCCTACTTACCTAACTTTTTTTCTTCTTTTTGGTTTGGGTGCACTTAGACTTGCAGACCTAGCTTTTTCAATTTTTTCTTTTGCACTGTCCTCCTATCTATATCTACACTTATTTCTTCCAAGGGCCCAGATTAAGCAGTTGGGCTCCTTTGATTCTCTACCTATCTAGGAATCTGCCAAGATTGAGTTGTTTGGACAGATTATTCATTCTCTAAATTCTAAAACAGGAAATTGAAACCTAGGGAGGCCAAGATTAGGTTGTTTGGACCTCCCTTTAGCTGAAAATTCTACAAAAATGGAATAACTCTTCAAAATTGGAATGCAACAGTTTGAACTTTGACCAGCACACTTTCCTGGTCTCTTTCTTTGGTGACTGTTAGCAAATATGGAGCGTTGCAACATGCAAAGTATGACATATTTGGCTTGTAAAAATGTCAATCATGAAATATGAGTAACCTGCTACAGCAGGAGGCTAACAATATCCTCTAGAAAAAACAATTACTAAATTTGAAAATCAAGAATAGATTGAAGATGATGATGATGAATATGATGTACAACATGTTTTAACTATTTCACCAACAATGTCTCTTAAACAAGAGGATGAGGAAAATCAATGAATTTTTTGAATAATTGTGATATTTCTCAAATTCTTAAAATACAAAATTATTGTGTACATATGTTAGAAAAAGGTTTCCAATAAAATTGCAAATTTGAAGATTTTTCATCATGACAATATAGGCTATCATTAAATTCAACAGGAAATTTTGACAATACTCTTCTAGAAACTAGTCCAAGAAAAACATAAAATATTAATCATTACCATGAAGAGTTTCAAAAAGAATAATTAATTAAGATGTTGCAAAAGCATTCCTCCACTTTTGCATGGGAATACACAAACATGAAAGGAATTAATACTAACACTTGTGTGTTTGTGTGTGTATGTGTGTGTGTGTGTGTGTGTGTAGATAAAAGAAAGATAAACATGTTAGACAACCTCAAAGAAGGATGAATCCTAATTTGAGGGAGATTGTGAAAGATGATTGCAAAAATTGTTTAATGTAAACTTTATTTATCCAATCTGTTATAGCCAATGGGTTTCACCATTAGTTATTGTGCCAAAAAATAATGGTTAATGCAGAGTTTGTATAGATTATAGGGAATTGAATAATGCAAATTTAAAATGTCATTTTCCACTTCCTCTTATTAACCAAGTCCTAGATACATTAGCAGGGAAAAAGTATTTTTATTTGCTTGATGGTTCTAGTGGTTATAAACAAATTCAAATAGCACCAAAAGATTAAGATAAGACAACATTCACATGTCCTTTGAAATGTATGCTTATATAGTAATTCATTTTGGATTATGTAATGTACCTACTACATTCCAAAGAGAGATATTAGGTATTTTCTCTAACTTGATCCATGATTGTGTTGAGGTATATATGGATGATTTCATAGTTTATGGGAATATTTTTTAAGAAGTTTTAGAAAGATTAGAAAAATTCCTTATTAAATTTCAAGAAAATAACCTTTCATTGAGTAATGAAAAATGATTGGTGATGTTTAATGAAGGTATTGTTTTGGGGCATCATATTTCATGTCTCAGAATCAAAGTGGAATGAGCAAAAGTTAAAGTCATCTCCAAAATATCGGTACCCAAATGTCAAAAGGATGTAAGAAATTTTCTTGGATTTTTAGTTTATTATAGAATGTTTATATAAAACTTCACAAAACTTGTTTCACCACTTTTTAAGTTACTCACCAAAGATTATGAATTTCATTGGCATTTTGCATGCCAACTAGATTTTGATTCATTAAAATAGAAAATATCTTAAGTGCCTATATTATTAGGGCCAAATTGGTCCCTTCCATTTCATATTTCTATTGATGCTTTAGATATAGATTTAGGGGTTGTACTTGGACAAAAATATCTAATTCCTTATGTTATTTATTATACAATCCAAAAGTTAACTCCTGCTTAGTTGAATTACATAGTTACTGAAATTGAGTTTTGAGTAGTACTTCATACCATTAATAAGTTTAGGCATTATATCACTGGATACAAAACTTTTATTTATACCAAACATTCTGCCATTAGATATATAATGAATACACCTATAACTAATGGTAGAATTACTAGTTGGCTTTTACTATTGTAGAAATTCAATATTATTATATTAGAAAACCCTGGGAAACAAAATACAGATTCTTAATTTCTTTCCAAGATGTAAAATTATAATACAAAAACTCTTTTAGAGGATAGTTTTCTTGATGAAAATATTTTTGCAATTTCTACTAAATTTGTATGGTTTGTAGATATTGCTAACTATTTAGAAACTGGAAACGATGTCAGACCTATTAATTATCTCACCCCTCAACATTGTCACACCACTTTTATTACATCGACTGTCTTAGTCTTCACCGCCTCAACTCACCAAAATTTGAAGAGCCAACATTGTTTTCCATCATCTTAAATGCCTCATATAGAGTCAAACAACCCACTCTCATATTTGGTATTTGTATGTAATTTGGCAACTGTATCTACGGTTTATTGTCTTCTCATTGTGTCCTTTGACTGTCAAGTGGTATAAGAGCTGACCCTAGGCCTACTCCCTCATGGGAAGGCCTAGGGAGGAGTATATTTGATAATTTGATTAGTTTCCTTATCCATTGATTGATTAGAGTTGTATCTACATTTTTTTTATTGTCATTCTTCTCATGAAGAGTGTTGTTAAGCAAGTGTTGTATCACAAGTTCCAAACATTGTTGGCAAGAGTAATATGTAGTATATGGAGCTAATTGTTGCATGGCTCATTAAGTTGTGTTGCGACCATGCTAGAAGCTACTTCCCATTCCATCAATTTCTTGAAATCGTCTATAGAGGATAAGTGTGACTTTGAGTGAAGAATTGTGTGCACTAGTTGTTGTAAGGAGTTGGAGCCATAGTCTGAGGAAGGCATATATGTAGTGGGTTTAGGAGGAATTGTTTGTACATCAAAAGTATTTGAAAATACAACATATAAACAACAGTAGAAGTCATAGTACATCTGCATATGGAAGATGACAATTACCCCATCAATGTTATAGAATTAGAGAGGGGAGTTTTTGAGAATTCAATCAGAGTTACAAAAAGTGAGAATGAAAAAAACACTATATTTTCTAACGAATTTAGACTTCTGTGATCCATAATCTTGTCTAGAGAATAATTTTGGCAAAATCACATAAAAAATCATTCATCACAAATGATTTTTTATGTGATTTTGCCGAAATTATTCTCTAGACACTATATTTTCTGTTATGGCTAAAGTTGGTGATGACTTGCATTGGCCTATTACCAAGGGTGTGTCCATCATGAAAATCATTGAGTTCCACTATTCGTTCTCAGTTGAGTTGCCTCTTTCTGAAGCTAAGGGGGACAATATCTTTGAAACATTAAATTGTGACCTTTTATTTAATGACAAAGAAGACTCATCTTCATTAAAGTTACTACATGAATACCTGGAGAAATATGCTTATTTTAGTATTGACCCATCTAGGGTTACTTCCAAGGTCAATTACGACAGTGAAGGTTATAATAGTGTGTTGGCAATGGAAATTTTTGTTGGCAACAAAAATTATTTTGAGCCGGCTAAACTTTTGTAGTAGTGCAACTCCTATTTGTCTCACCTTCACAACCAAGAAGAAGCCCTTGTGATGTGAAACTATGTGTGGAGTTGGAGCAACCAAGAAAGTGTTAGAAGCATCCATTGTCAATGTTTTCCAATGTAGTAGATGGAGCACAAAGGTGTATGTGACATTGCGTCGAACATATTCCCTGTGGAGCGATAAACGTCTGAGTAGTTAGCAAAGAGAAAATTTCTTGTGGTTTGAAATTTCTTGCAAGATCATTCTTCCAACTTTTATGTAAAATTATGATGAGGATAATTAAGATAAAGAGGGTTCTTTAAGGCACCATGAGTATGCATAATTTCAAAGAATATGAGGTAAAGTAGATCATAATGCATTGGGATTGAAGAGTAAATGGGCTTATATGTTTGGGCAAATAATTTACAGATAGGAATATTGTTAACCTTTGTGTTTGTTGCACCTAAATTGAGATTGTTGTAAAGAGGCATTTATGTTCTAAGGGTTACATGTTGTACCAAATACCCCAAAGTTGGTTTCCCTAGGTTTGTTGTAAGCATTGTTGAATCAGACATATAATGTTTATCCCTCTTAGGTAGAGAGAGGATGTGACATCAAGTTGTGGAATTAACCACTAGGTAGATACAAGGGTGTACTTGTATCTAAGATTGATGTGTAATCAAAGAAGTTAAAATGTGAGATGGAGTTGGAATGTAAGGGACCAAGTCAAGAAGAGTTTAACATTATTGATGAACCATGTAGGTGAAAATATTCCTAGAGAACTGGGCGAGTACAACGAATAGTACCCATGTACCTTGGTAGATGGATTTCTTTTTATATGGACAACAACAATCAATTGTATGCACATAAAAGAGATAAAATAAGAATGTACAATGTAAAGAAATCCCAATGGAAGATAATAATAACTCAAGACAATGTTTTTGGAATTCTCTAGATCAAAAGATTAGTTTGCAGACATATTTATAAAACCCTCAACAAAAAAAAATTGGTGAGATAATTAAGGGGGAGAATGTTAGACCTATTTATTATCCCATCCCTCAACACTGCTACACCTCTTTCACTACATTGACCACCTTAGACTTCACCGCCTCAACTCACCAAAGTTGATCCAGATTATCTTTCGTTTATAGATGCATGAAAAGAATTACATAAACAATTTGTAGCTTAACAAAAGAGAAACTTAAATGTGCACATGTGAGAAGAAGAAGAAGAAACACATAAGCATGACAAGAAGACAAGAAGCTTGATAACGGAGTTCGTCTCTCTTGGACTACGTCTCCGGGCCCTACTCGATCAATGGGGAGGCCTTCATTCATTAAAGAAAAATGGCATCAAAGAAGTACATTCATCAATTTACAAAATGGAGCATTATACTTCCATGCTGAAAAGTGCCCGAAAGTTGGAGAACTTTGTTGCAGAAACTGACACTGCCAATGGATTCTCGTCACCGAGAAGTGCAAAATCCATATAAAACTTGTCCAATTATGAGACTGGACCAAAATCACCCTCCTACAAAAATTCTGCTTAGGCAAAGTTCCACTAGTGTTTTTGAGTGCTCAAGGTTCCACCACCTGGTCTCGAAATTCGTGCCGTTGATCTCCTCCTTGGCAATGGTAGAAAAATCAATTTATATGAAAAATTGGGTGGATTGAGCCATAATATAGTTATGGGTTATTTTTACCAAACCCATATTTACCATCAATTACTAAATTTTACCAAACCCCAAATATAATATATATTATATCTTTTTATTACCACTGTTGGGGGGTGGGCCTGTACCTCACGGGACGACACCCATCCCCTCCAACCTGCGTGCATTAAATTAGGGTGGTGGTACCGATTTTATTGTGGGAGTTGTCTATAATGCGACTTTTTGGAGATTCCGGTGACGGAATCGACGGAAGAAATTGAGGTTAAATCTTGATTTGTTGCAATTAAAATGGTTTTTTAACTGCATATTTGGATTTAGCACCTTGAAAAACCCCTAGGACGCTTTGATTGTGCAGAAACTAACTATCAAACTTGCGATTCTAATAAATCACTGCCGGATTTTAACCGAGAAAACCCACCAAAAAGACTTTCAAAAAATCACATTATAAACAACTGGTGGGCAGTTATGGTATGCATGGGTCAACATTCATTTATGGCCGTATCAAACTTTATCATATCCCAACGGCTTGGAATATGTATTACCCTTTTTCGTATGCATTGTTGGCTCACGGTTTTACATATATGTATTAACTTTTAAATAACCCATATCCATTTCATGCGTTGTTTTATATGGTTGGGTGATAACCATAATGCCGTGTCTTTTGTTTTGGTATGGATTTATGTAACCATATAACCCTTCCCACATTGACCTTGCCACGTATTATGATACGTTGGTTGTTTTGTTTTATATGATACCATATTATTACATGCGCCTTTAACATTTGCCATGTAATTTATTATATGTTGAATTTTATATATATTGTTTTATGTTTTTATATATTTTGGGTTTTCACTTATATATTTAGTTATTTTAATAACCATAACCTAAAAATGATTTTTTCCTCTGGTGCAGGTCTAGAAGGCCATTGGAGGAACGCCAAATGTCAAGCTGCCATGTGGGTCCCATGCACTGAGTGGGATGCCATGTGGCGCACTGTGGGCCCCATTTTTCCTCTGCCATACCAATCTTTGAGGGGCTCTATCTTTTGCATACAAGCTCGGATTGACAAACCGTTCGCACCATTGTGATCAGGAAGACGAGCCCTTTCCACTGATGCCATCAACTACTCCTTTTTTCCATTTTGAATTTCGAGCCTTTATCCATCCCCTTGGTGTCTCGAGATCCTCTTGGATCAAAAGTTCAAAGCACCAACACTACTTTCCATCGTCTTCACCACCTCACCATGCACCGTTTTCACTCATCGAAACCAAGGCAAAATTAATCTATGTAAACGACTTGGAGTTTTTGTAAGTATATGTGCTCATATAGTTTCAGACATCCCACTCTCATCTTTGGTATTTGTGCGTAATTTGGCAGTTGTAGTTGCAGTTTATTGTCTTCTCCTTATGTCATTTGACTATCACTTTGATAAAAACAATACAAACCAAAATTCAACTATGACTGCTAAATTAAAAAAATAAATCTCAAACAGAGAGTGGGATCTCTGAATTTGGCTAAGCATCTATATTTATTCTTAGATTTGAGTCAATTGGTCCATTAAAATATTGAATTTTCCAGATGGTGTTGCCCCTTCAATTTTGATTAAGCTAAGGTAGTGTACGGTGGGACGAAATGTTGATTGTTTGAATTTGAACAAGCTAAGGTGGTGTTGACTATGGAAGTGATTCCTAAACAAAGTGAAATAATTATCTCTAACATTCTCTCCCTTAATTATTTCACCCAAAAAAACTTCGTTGAGGGTTTTGTAAATATGTCTACAAATTGATCTTTTGATCTACACAAATCCTAAAACCATTGTCTTGAGTTGTATTATCTTCTCTTTGTGAATTTTTCAAAGTGGGAATCCTTTACTTGCAGACAATTTATTATTGATGTCCATATAAAAAGAAATTCATTTACCGAGGTAAGGGGTGTTATGAAACCAGCTCAAGAAAGATAGAAAAGATAGATCAACGCCTTAGAATTCAGCCTCTTCGAGGGGGAAACCTCCTTTACATTACAT
>APFE031711578.1:5688-35016 GCA_000404065.3 Pinus taeda
ATCTCAATTTCGGAGGCCTGAATTTGTTGCACAGAAAAGGAATGGTAAAAGGATTGCCATTGATTGAAAAGCCGGACAGCCTTTGTGAAGGCTGCATCTTGGGCAAGCAACACAAAGAAAGCTTTCCATCAGGAAAGAGTATAAGGGCAAAAGCACCATTGGAAATTGTTCACTCTGATGTGTGTGGACCGATGCAAGTACCATCACTTGGCGGAAACAGGTATGTCTTAACTTTCATTGATGTTTACACCAGAAAAACATGGGTGTATATGCTGAAACAGAAGAGTGAAGTGTTTGA
The DNA here is from genome assembly GCA_000404065.3 of Pinus taeda. NCBI lineage: Eukaryota > Viridiplantae > Streptophyta > Pinopsida > Pinales > Pinaceae > Pinus > Pinus taeda. The sequence continues at coordinate 5,987 of APFE031711578.1, forward strand.
GAAATTCCGCCACTTCAAAACTCTTGTTGAGAAGCAGTGTGGGCATTACATCAAAGTGCTCAGAACAGACAGAGGATTTTTCCATTGTATTTTGTTCAGAATGCCCAGAAATTCCAACATCATCTGCATTAAATGGCTCTGTTCCTCTGAAGGCTATCACTATTAGTTGGGCGTCCACCTCCTTATCACAGAATATAAAGGCTTGCGTTGATTTATTTTGCAAGTGATCTGATTATATATACAAGTCAATCTTAGCATCAATTAATGAACGAAAAATTATTCACAAAATATATGACTGAATCATGGATTATGGAAGCGAAAGAGTTGCATATATACCGTTCCAGCAGTCTAAGAACTCCACGAAGTGCATCTGCAGGATCAGATTGAAATATTTATTAAATCAAATACAATTTTGCATGAATAAACAAGTACTAAAATTCATGGAAATTAAACACTACCTCCCAATGTTCTGTGACTCTGTTTCTGATAACCAGTTTGTTTTCATAAGCTACAGTTGAAGCCATGGCACAAAGGTCTGCATAGAACCTTTTCCCGGGTTCAATGGTTGAGTCAATAACTCCCCTGGTTCCGCCATGATACAAGTTTACGCGATGCTCAAGAAGGCCGATGATACTGAGGAACGTGTCGGACCCTCTTCTCGGTATTACGATACTTTGGCCTGAACAAATCAGAACATTCAGCCAAACCCTAATTAATGATGTGATGAATTCCTTATTCAATTTTTCAATATATTAAGAAGAGATCTATGAGAAAGAAATAGACCAATAAAAATCACCAGTCCGTAACTCATGATGTTGGCTGAGGATAAAATCATTAAATTTTATTCTTAATACTTTAAAAGCGCGTATAAAATAAAGAAAAAGATGAATAAAATCACCAGTGAGTGGCCTGAACAGTATTTTTAGCAAACCACCATTCTGAGAAAGCAGATTTAAATAGAATTCTATACAGGTCCCCAAGATGGCTAATGGTACAGCATCAATCTGGATAAGCTTTATCAATATAAGCGAAAGCCTTATTTTCCAAGTCTGATTCACCTCCGATTTGATGGAGTTGGGACATTCTAAAACATCGGATTTCAATGCCCCCGTCAAGAAAGGACTGAACAGAAGCTTTGAGAGATGAATTTTGCGAGTGTGAGCAATCAGATAGTTAGCGCTCGTCATTCTGTGAGGAGGAGGCAGCTGCAATATGACAGCTGAAGCTACAACCCCTCACCCATTTATTGATGGTATGGAATGGAATGGAAGAGCGTATCAAACTTCTTGCTATTTTCTTGAATTCGCCGTTAATGGCAGTTGGTCAGAGCACAGTGCAACGTCGCAGAAAAAACATGAAGACACGACAAATAGAGGAAATGTAAGACACGGTAAGTGGAGGAAAAGAGGAAGAGAAATGGAAGCCGAGAGGAAGAGGGAAGAGGAGGACGTTGAGGTAAGTAAAGGCTGGTAAATAAGGAGCCTTAGACCTGTTCAAAATATTCGTGTACATGAGTGATTAACCTGTTCAAAATACTTCGTCCTATTGCGAATTTTCGATGAAGGAAAAAATAATACCAAAAAAATTTACTTCGAAAACATCCTTTTTTTTTTTATTAAATTGACCTACGAAACATTGAATTTTTATTTTTCGTTAATTTTATTAGGCAGGAATGTTTACTGGTTACTCGGATAATAATTTTATATTATTATTATTATTGTAAAAATTATATTTGATTTAAAATATATGTATTTTAAAAAATATGTAACAAATTTTTTAATTATGAAAATATAATAATACCAAAGTTTATCAATACCATCTCTTTATAGTCCAAGATAAAGATTTTTTCATCTTCAACTTTTTTAGGATCACAAAGTGATAAACTATTTCATTCCATGGCATTTTGGGCATTGACTAATGTCCAATTTCACTATGAAGCTCATGAGAACTAGTTCTAATTTTGACAATGTTAATTTTCTTTATAACACTATTCAAGATAAAGAGATAATTTTGGTTTTCAAGATTGCGGTTGATCACTTCCTTATAATATTGAGTTTCCTTTTTCTCTCTAGCTCTTTATTTCCCCAAATTTTCTCCTTAAATTTGAAATTAATTGTATTTTTAATATTATCCAAATTCTGCAATATGATATCCTTCTTTATTCCCCATTGGTCCAACCAAGTTTGGGCATCCTTATGCTACCATGGCTTGAGACGAACATGAGGGATTTTGCGTGAGAGATTTTGCTAGAGTTATAAGCAATTTTAGGAAACCTCTTTGTGTCCTTAATAAGTTAAAATTTTGACATCTGTAACAAAATACCTATAACTTAAAAAATTAAATTAAATAGCTAAAAAAAATTATACACTTACATTATAAGTAATTACAAACATTGATAAAAGAATTCCCCACAAAATGTTACACGATATATTACAATCGAGCACCACTTCAAAAAAAAAACCACCGCAAAATATAATACAATATTATCTAGATAAATATTTCAAAACACAACTAAGCTTATAAAATATGAACTTTTCTTAATCAAATTATTTCATAAACTCCTACTAGAATTTGAATACATACCACTTTTCTTATTCAAATATAATATTCACGTGTATGTTGGAATATTAAAATCCTAATAGAGTTTGAATACATACTAACATAATATTATATTCACGCGTAAGTTGGAATATTATATCGACATATTCAAAGAACCCACGTGTACGTTGGAATTAGTATTGATATTATAATCAAAGTGTGACTCATTCCAAAATGTGATTCATATTAAATACGACGTCCAAAATGTGATTGATATTAAATACGACGAATGGGTATCTCAAAGTATGAATATTCAAGTTATCCACGTGACGTGTAAAAGGTTATATTATGAATTTATGTGACATGACATATAAATGATTAATATTATATTTAAAGTGTGGCATGTTATGAGTTTACTTAAAATCTGAAATTAGTATTAATATTATATTTGAAGCCTAATTTATTAGGAAGTATTTGACTATTTTATATTTAAATTATAAATTTAGTAAAAAATAACAATAAATAATAAATATTATATTATAAATATAATATTTATAGTATTATATATTTATATTAAATAATATTTAAAAATAAAAATATTTAATAATATTTATTATGAAACTATATTTGGTTAAAAATTAATAATATTTTCAAATGAAATTTTAATGTGATTATGGCCTAAAACACCATGTCTAAATTTTATTTTTTTTATATATATTCTTATATTTATATATATATATAATATATAAAATATAATGCATAAATTATATTATATTTTTGAAAATTAAAATTTAATATTAATAATATATTTCAAATTACTATTAATATTATAAAGGTATAATTTATAAATATTATAATTTATAATTAATATTAAAATTAGAATAAATTTTATAATATGATTAATATTATAATATTTCCCGTTATCACAATTCAAAATTATTATCACAAAAAACAGGGACTAATATTTAAAATAAATATTTTTACAATATAATTAATAATATAAGTATGAATAAATATTTTGCAATGTAATTAAAAATATAAAAGAGAAATCTTTTATATTAAAAAATAAGAATAACTATTAATATTTTATTAGAAATATGACATATTTATATTATAACATGAAATAGAAGTATGACTAATATTATAAAGTATTTTAAAATGTTATTAATATCATAAAGTATTACTATTCCATATTCAACTCTGTGATGATTCTATATGAGAATTGGAATAAGGACTAAATACTATATTAGGATACGACATATTTGTATTATATTATGAAATTTTTTAGAAAGTTAGGAATTAGTACTAATATTATATTGGAAATGTGATATATCATATGAATATATAGTTGTAAATTGTAAAAATACATATTCATTATTTAAAATTTGAATATAAGGTAAGTTAAGAGTTAGAGTAATTATTTCAATTTTTATGTATTTAAAGTAATTTATTTTATAAGTATTTAAGATTATTTTACTTTATGAGTATACTTATATTATATCTAAAAGTAATTTTTGAGTATTTTATTATTATTATTTGTTTTATATCACTATCATAATTAAAGATGGGTTTTTATTTACCATTTAAAATACAATAAAAAAACATTACTAACTTAAATAATGCTAACTCAAACACAAAAGATGATGTTATTTTTAAAAACATGATTGGTTTTTTTAAAGTTGATTTTAATAGTACATTTTTTATTTTCATATTTTCTTAGGCCTCCAAATTTCTCTAATTTGAAGGCCCCATAATTTTTTTCTCTTCATTTTCCTCATTGACATAATTCCATACACTAAACCTCTTTCACTTTTCCATAGTTTGATAATATATTTTCCTTGATGCTTCAAGATACATCAACATCTTCACTCCACTCTTAACCTAGGCTTTTTTGTTTACATGCAATGTAAATATTTTATTCCATCATATCTTCCTCCTTAAGTGTGTAAATAGTGACGTGCACCGCTAAATCTTCTTGCATACTAAATGGATTATCTTCTTCCTCATTTTCTTCCTTAGGAAAACCACTTGTAAATCAACTAAAACTCTTCTTATTACATGCTTCTTGTTGAAGTTTTCTCCACATCGTCCCCATCTTCTTTTGGCATGCATTTAACAACATACCTCATCCTCTTTGCTACGTCACATCAACACAAGGGTATTTCTTTATTATGTACATTGGTTCTATGATTAGCTCATCGTCATAATATTTAATTTCATTCATTTCTCATGCTACTTCATAGCCTCGGTACTCCATTTGGTGCCTCCCCTTTATTCCTTTATAGTCTTAGTTCCATTAATTATTCCTACACACTCGTCAACAAATAAGTGACTAGATACAACAAGGGCTCTATTGGTATTCTCATATTTTTCTTCTACAACTTTTATTGTTATAATTACAACTCTATGGGCTACTTCTCTTACATCACACACTTTTATTCTATGGAAATAGCATCATCCTCATGCCCATCATCCCTATGTACCTTCCTTTCATTAATATGCTCCTCTTGCATATATCATTCTCCTCCCTAAAAATAACAGTGGATAATAGAAACAATTTTATATCTTCCTTCATCCTCAATAGCCTTTAATGTTGTTACCTATTCAATTCCCTTATCTTTATCTGCATCCTTCTCTATTTTTGCATATTTCTCATCCTCCAATATTGCAACATTATTCGTTCTTATTGAGATCTTCACTCATTATTGTTATACCTTTTTCCATAATTTCTATTTTGAGTATGCCTCTAGAGTATAGGAATTCTCCATGGTTGATATTTCAACTCTTGACATGGTTGTTTCCTTTATCACTACTTTGTTAGGAAAAATATTGGCGGGGGGTGGTGCACGATGAATCAATATTTTTATTTCAATTGATATTCAATCTCAATGTTAGAGAAGTGTATGCTACTATTATTCACACAACTCACATGTGTATCCACCTTCGGTGAATGAAATTTGTGTATGTGCAAATTACCAATTGTTTACAATATCCATGAGTTGTTTAACTTAACCATTGCATCATTAATTAATTATCCATTCATTATGCAATAAAAATGCGTAGTAAAGAGTAGATAAACCATAACAGATAAGAAACAATATTTTTATTTCAATTAATCTTCAATCTCAATGTTAGAGAAGTGTATGATACTATTATTAACACAACTCGCGTGTGTATGAGCCTTCGATGAATGAAATTCACGTATGTGCAAATCACCATTTTTTCACAATTTCCATCATTTGTTAAACTTAACCATTACATCATTAATTCATAACCGTTACATCATTAATTCATTATCCATTATTTATCCAATAACAATGAGGAGTAAAGAGTAGATAAACCATAACAAATAAGCAACACATCAACACATAAGAACAATGGGATTTTAGGTGGAAACCCAATCAGTGGGAAAAAACCATCGTTGTTTTCGTTTTGTCTTCTTCTTTTATTATAAAGAAAAGTCTTCTTACAATCTTTTACTAGCGCAAACACTTTCCATCACGCAAGCTCATACTTGTGGGGGGACACAACCTCCACTTGTTCTCGAACACCCTTTAGAAGGGATATACAACCCCTTGATCAAGTTTATCGACTTCTACTTGAAGGAAGCTTTGACTCCCTTACCGAAGGCTCCAACCTTTAGCACCTTTGAGAACCACATTTAATAATATTTCAAATTGGATCCACCTCTCTCAATCAAAAACCAAAAGCTCTAGGCCACCTTTCATCAAATTTTCAACTGAACCTACACCCAACAATATGCTCAAGCCAAATACCAAGATACCAAACACTGATCACTAAAAACCGAATCATTGAACCAACCACTAAATCACTGAATACCAATATTGAATTACTTCAACCAGATCATACTAATGCACAACCAAACAATCACTCATGAAAATAAACACACATAACCAATCTATTTCCATAACCAAAAAACAATGCAAAACTTGATCAAATCATAATATATACGTGAATGACATTAAGGGGATCTATGTATATATGTGTTTCTCATGCATAGCACTAGCGTATAGATCTCATACCATTTAATACCAAATCCAAACCATTATGTATGTTCAAAGAAAATTAACCATCATCATAAACATTATTCAGTAGCAAGAACAATTGTCAACCGCCCAGATAACGTAGTAATAAAACATTTTAGAATCTATAAGTGGTTGGTGTAAGGTAGATCTTTATATCTATGGGATACTCATGAATACAAGCTGTGTACAGGTCTAAAAATACTGAATTAGATCACCTATGCAAACAAACTCATGTCAAACACAAATTCTGCATACTTCACTATCAAAATCATAGATCTCTGCTAATGCATTCAGATCACAGTCCCGCTATCACTACAGATATTGCATTGTTAGTTACCTAACATAAGTAAATCAATCAAGCATATGCATTAATTTTTAATACACTTTTAGATCTTTCAGATTTTAGCTTTCTACTTTCTCCATGGTGCACACCTATTCTGAATCAGATCACACATGAACAACCCATCGAATGCACACCCAACTCTTTGATCTCCTTCTCCTTATATATTCATTTACCTTGCCAATACCACAGGAAAATCATTTGGTAATAGTTGGTTGTAATTGTTGATGAGATCAATCAAACATTTTTCTCACAATTTTGTGGATGATTTCCATGGGAAAATATCATGGTTTTCTATTTTCCATGGGTATGGTCATGTATGAGACTTTTTTTCATTAGACTTGCATATTTATGTGACCCTTCTTCATAGGGGTCACTTATACTTTTCAAACTTCACATGTTTCATGCATCTTGTGACTAAGCTTTCAATAATCTTCCTTATTCTCTGCAATTCTTGTACCATCATTCTATAAGATATAATTTTATAGCGAGGTTGACATCAAGAACATATTTTCATGCAATTTTCCATCAAATACAAAATATTGGTCATAACGCCAACATATTTCATATTCTACAACTTCAACATGTGCTATAGTATCTTACACTCTTGTGATAGTTTGATCAATGTCATCCCCTTCACAGTATTTTAAAATGTGATTAATATTATAAAGTATTATTATTCCATATTCAACTATGCGATGATTTTATGTGAGAATTGGAATAAGGACTAATACTATATTAAGATGCGACATATTTGTATTATATTATGAAATTTCTTAGAAAGTTAGGAATTAGTACTAATATCATATTGGAAATGTGATATATCATATGAATATAGAGTTGTAAATTGTAAAAATACATATTTATTATTTAAAATTTGAATATAAGGTATGTTAAGAGTTAGAATAATTATTTCAATTTTTATATATCTGAAGTAATTTATTTTATAAGTATTTTAAGATTATTTTACTTTATGAGTACACTTATATTATATCTAAAAGTAATTTATGAGTATCTTTTTATTATTATTATTTTTATATCACTATCATAATTAAACATGGGTTTTTATTTACCATTTAAAATACTACAAAAAAACATTACTAACTTAAATAATGCTAACTCAAACACAAAAGATGATGTTATTTTTAAAAATATGATTGTTTTTTTTTAAGTTGATTTTAATAGTACATTTTTTATTTTAATATTTTTTTTTAGGCCTCCAAATTTCTCTAATTTGAAGGCCCCATAATTTTTTTCTCTTCATTTTCCTCATCAACATAATTCCATACACTAAACCTCTTTCACTTTTCCATAGTTTGATAGTATATTTTTCCTTGATGCTTCAAGATACATCAACATCTTCACTCCACTCCTATCCTAGGTTTTTTTTGTTTACATGCAATGTAAATATTTTATTCCATCACATCTTCCTCCTCAAATGTGTAAATAGTGACATGCACTACTAAATCTGCTTGCATACTAAATGCATTATCTTCTTCCTCATTTTCTTCCTTAGAAAAAGTACTTGTAAATCAACCAAAACTCTTCTTATTACATGCTTCTTGTTGAAGTTTTCTCCACATTGTCCCTATCTTCTTTTGGCATGCATTTAACAACATACCTCATACACTTTGCTACGTCACATCAACAAAAGGGTATTTCTGTATTATGTACATTGGTTCTATGCTTAGCTCATCATCATAATATTTAATTTCATTCATTTCTCATGCTACTTAATAGCCTTGGCCCTCCATTTGGTGACTTCCCTTTATTCCTTTATAGTCTTAGTTCCATTAATTATTCCTACACACTCATCAACAATTAAGTGACTAGATACAACAAGGGCTCTATTGGTATTCTCATATTTTTCCTCTACAACTTTTATTGTTATAATTACAACTCTATGGGCTGTCTTCTCTTACATCACACACTTTTATTCTATGGAAATAACATCATCCTCATGCCCATCATCCCTATGGACCTTCCTTTCATTAATATGTTCCTCTTGCATATAACATTCTCCTCCCTAAAAATAACAATGGATAATGGAAACAATTTTATATCTTCCTTCATCCTCAATAGACTTTAATGTTATTACCTATTCAATTCCCTTATCTTTATCTGCATCCTTCTCTATTGTTGCATATTTCTCATCCTCCAATATTGCAACATTATTCGTTGTTATTGAGATCTTCACTCATTATTGTTATACCTTTTTCCATAATTTATATTTTGAGTATGCCTCTAGAGTATACAAATTATCCATGGTTGATCTTTCAACTCTTGACATGGTTGTTTCCTTTATCACTACTTTGTTAGGAAAAATATGGGTGGGCGTGGTACACAATGAATCAATATCTTTATTTCAATTGATATTCAATCTCAATGTTAGAGAAGTGTATGCTACTATTATTCACACAACTCGCATGTGTATGCACCTTCAGTGAATGAAGTTTGTGTATGTGCAGATTACCAATTGCTTACAATATCCATGAGTTGTTTAACTTAACCATTGCATCATTAATTAATTATCCATTCATTATGCAATAAAAATGAGCAATAAAGAGTAGATAAACCATAATAGATAAGAAACAATATTTTTATTTCAATTAATCTTCAATCTCAATGTCAGAGAAGTGTATGATACTATTATTCACACAACTCGCGTGTGTATGAGCCTTGCATGAATGAAATTCACATATGTGCAAATCACCATTTTTCATGATTTCCATCATTTGTTAAACTTAAGCATTGCATCATTAATTCATAACCATTACATCATTAATTTCCTCGTTCCTGTAAACCTTTCTGCTTCGCATAGCCCCGAACATCAAGGTAACCGTATAATCCTCTTTTACCACAACAACATTTTAATCCAAGTATTCAAAGACTTTACCTACTTACCTTGTGGTCCTTTGAGAAAGCGTCGCTCTGCCTCGTTGTAGCTGACTGAGATGTCGACCATGAACTCAATTAAAAATCCTCCTATAATGTGATCGAGCCAATGATCAATGCCACGTGTGATGTTATCCTTCAATGCTTCCAACCTTCGCACTAGCTCCATGGTCCATACAATAGGATCGTCAAGTTTCCACCTTCCTTGACTATTTGCTAGCTTTGTGATCCACTCGTATGGTTCAGTAGGGAAGAACGTGAAAAAGATTTTGTGGATCTCTGTATATAGGTAGCTACCTAACCACTGTTCTTTTGACAATTATGGGTTTATTTTTTCCTGTGCTGCAAACTTGTGAATTCTTCTGCCCAACCAGCTTTTGATTTCTTTCTTAGTTGGATTCCAATGGTACGACATCACACATCTTTTATGCATATTATGGTCTCGACAACGAAACCATTTGTTGGCTTGAGGGGGCCTAACCCAGGTTCAACTTTAGTTGGCCAAACAAATCCATACACTACTGGCCCTTTCGACGTCAGCCCACGGAGCGTAGACTGAAGTCTCACCTTAAGCAGTATGGGGGGATGTTAGAACCAAGTTTCTGCACCCTTGAGATGGTTGTGATGTCGGTTTATTCCAACTATACCTACCTTTGTGTAGGTTGCTTCGTGCTCTGTTCCACTCTTCACTACCTTGGCGATCTATTACAATCATCTTTCGCACAGCCCTAACTAGGGGTTGAAGTCCTTTCGTGCTGCTAGGGCAACAAACTGTGTTATTTCCCAAACTAGGCTAGGTATCCTACTTATCTTATTTACAAATCTTAATTAGACTCGTGTAAACAAATGTTCTTACTTCCGTTCACTTAACTAATACATTTATACACATTCGCACATCATATAATCATTAGAAGTGGAATTCATACCCAATATATCTGACATAGGAAAAACGACCTAAAGGCAATTTCCCTGGTTTTCATAATCACCTTACCATGAACCTATGGGTTATGTCCTACCTATACAAATCAGAAGCCTTTACATTGTGGTTTTAAACAAAAAAACCCCCACCAATCGCTTAACAACGATATAACACATAATCCACCAACTAACGTTGGCCCCCCCTGAATGCATAAGACCGGACCTCAAGTAGATTTAAACTCATGTCCATAAACCCCTCGGGTCCACTTAGCAATTGAACAGTGACCGGTCCCACGTTGACTTTCCACATTGGCTTTCCCTTTTTTCACAGGCACTTCACTCTACGTCGTTGAATTCGTCATCTAATCCGATGGTTGATAGTCACCCGATCATCGCACATCGCATATCCAATTTCTCCCGGACAGGGTTCATTCACTCATCAATGATGTGATGCGATATTAATTCAATGGTCAGCATCGACAATGATCCAATGGTCTGCAGCCCTTCAATTAATAAACGGGTTACCAAACAACTTAACCCCCATAGTTGATTGTGACGTAAGCGGTTGAAATTTAGATCGATGGCTAGGATTTAGTATGGCACTTCAACCCCGATCAAGACACCCGTAGACTCTTAACCTCCACAGTTACGTATTTCACTTTGGCTTGTTTCAGTTTTCCACCAAACATGGCGCTTCCACTCAATTTCCTTCTCACCTCCAAATTGACTTGATACCAAGTTCAACTCTGCCAACTCCTTTCTCCGCTTAGAAACAGTGTGTCGAGATTTCTCTGATTTTACTTTGCCTTACAACTATACCTCTATTTATTTAACACCGCTTCAAACTGGAATACATAATACTCCCTGTGTTATTTACCTTCTTTGAGATTTCGTAATTCGTTCTTTAATTGACCTGTATATACATCTATTAAATCCAAATTGGAATCACATGGATTCTACCCAGATGGTAAGTCTTTTGTCACTTAGAAAGACTTCTAGAAATTCAAATTGAATTCATTCATCATGGTTTATCCCAGAGAAACCATAAATTCACAATTACAGATCACTTAGCACATAAAAGGAATGACACACAGTCACAATGAATTCAATCTCCTCATTCATTAAACAAATGTACATATACAAATAAAAACCTGTTTACAATCTAAGTTTGGCCTGATCTGCCTTTACATGGTCTATATCAATGGCCCTTTCTCATTTCAATACCCATAGGCTCACAATCCAACCTTCTTGTTTTCTAACTCTCTCTCTCTAACTCCCTCTTTTAAGTCTTCGAGACTTACAAATTATACACAAAAGGCTTCTGTTAACCAATTTTGGTTTAGATCCTCAATCGTCTCAACTAAATCCTAAGAATCCTCTAAGTCCTCAATTAGTTCCTAAAATATTTTCTTTATCCCTTGAGGATCTCAACTTTCAACTAATCCTAAGGATCCTCCATAAATCATGAACTACTTTCTAAGATTTAGAATATCTCAATCCATACTAATTACTCATCATCACTCATTTTCTCCCACATTTGAGAACATTTACAGATATCCTCACAATATTGAATTAACTCCTATTCTAAATGTCTCACCTAAATCACTCAAAATATTTAAAATTACATTAATTATATACTTAGGAAAAACACTCTTTTGAAAACACAAGACCACCTAGATTCTACTTAATGTTTCAGAATCATGATGCTTTTGTATCAATAACAGATGCATAAATAGGAAATAAAGATGCAAAAATGATAAAAACTTATCTTTATTAGTACATCTAGATGATTACAGACTCAACTCACCCTGCGCACTCAACTGCAGGGGTTCGCACACTCAGCTACGGACTTCTAGGCCTCTGCAAACTCAGCTGCAAAGCCTCTACCTACCCTACGACCCAAAGCTAGACTTACACTTCAGAGCTATCTCACATACATCTTCATTGCTTTTCCATTTTGTATGTCTCTATCTACTTAGATCTTCGCTCTGTAGATCTTTTACAACTGACATTACATTATCAAAATAAGGGCGGACAACCCTATGACTCTTTAACAACTACGTGCTCTGCGCCCACAAAATGTGGAGTCTTTACATTAGAATTACAAAATTGGACCAAAATCTGTGCTATAAGCCCCAAAACTGCCCTTGGGGGATCTCGTGCCCAATAAGTTACTAACTCGGAAAGCTGAACTAGAAGTGAGTTTCTCAGTAATGAAAGAAAATGACTAATGCAACACGGTTTTCTACTTTTCTTTTATATTTATGGTAAGAAAAATGGAGGGAAACCTATAATTAATGTAACGAATCAATGGAGTGGCATATGAGGTGATGGGGTATGGTGGGTGAGGTGGATGGTAATGAATAAGAGTGACGAGTGACATGGAGGAAGTGAGGTGGAGTGAAACGGTGTGGGTGGCCTGTTGTAGTGTTAGGGAGTGTACGAGAGGTTCATCACGCTTGAACCCCCGCAGCAATCACAGGCCGTAGATCTTGGTCGACCATATCAACGTCATGGTCAACAATGGGGGTTGAGCCTGAATTATAACTCGTGCTCATTGTTCCCTCGTAGAGCGCTTTGCTCACCTCTTAAGCTGTCATTTGATCACATTTCATTAAACTTCTCGAGTTTTAGGAGATGGGTCGAGCCCATCTTGTAGTGCTTTGAATGCCACCGATAACATAAATCAAGTCACTACTTCAGACTTTCAAATCCTCTTTTAAGTTTTCAAAACTTTAAACATAATATTTTATTTTATTTTTGTGATAATATTAAAAAATAAAATTCAAATGACAATGGATGCTACAACACCACCCATGGATCCTTTTCCAATATGAGATCCATCCTATTCCCAATCTGCCAATAGAGACACATCCTAATGAGACCAAAACCTTAAGAAATAGCCTTCTAGATTATTGATTCGCCTTTATGGCTATTGGAAGTCGCATGCATCTATTCATACAAAGAAGTAGGAGAATCATATTCCTTGTATAATAATTTTTCCCATAGAAACCACCTAAGAAGAAATCTCCAACCACTTTTTGCAACCAGAGCATAGGAAGACCAAAAAATATCTTTTAAACCCAAACCCCCAAGTATTTTGGGGAAAGTAATTGAATTCAAGAAGCTGAAGCAAATGGTCTCTTATCCTCTCTACCAGCCCAAAGGAAGTGAAGGGAGATTTGTCTAATTTTTTTAATGATTCCTTTAGGGATCCAAGCTAAAGTTTCTCAAAAAATTAGAATGGCCTCTATGACTAACTTAATGAGAACCAACCCACCCACATGAGATAACCATTTATTACACCAAAATCTGATTCATTCTTCAATTTTTGCAATCAACCATTAATAGTTTCTTTTTTTATAGTTATTGGGCTTAAGAAACAAGCCTAAGTATTTGATACCCCCCATGATATCATCCACTTTTGCTTTAATAATCCTTGCCAATTGTTGCTTGAACTAATCGTGGATACCCCAATAATATATGATGGATTTTCATGGTGTATAAAAATACTAGTGACCTTACAAAAATCTTTCAAAATTGATTTTAGATTCTGGATGTAATGTATAATTTCTTGATAAAGAATAAGGATGTCATCAACAAAGAGTATATGGGAGATGAAGAATTTCTGACCTAGTTGCATACCTTTGAAAGTTCTTTCGATGCATGTAGAGGAAATGTGTCTATTAAGACTTTAAGTAACCAAAAGTAATAAAATAGGTGAGAGAGGACAACCTTTTCTTAAGCCCTGCTCCCCATCAAACAATTCTAAGATAGCTCCATTGATCAAAAGAGAAAAGGACAAAGACTTGATGCAATTATAGATCCAAGCCACAAAATCTTGATGAAACCTAAGATGTAGAAGGAGGATACAAATTAAAATCGAGTTTACTTAGTCAAAAGCCTTATAAAAATCCACTTTATACAACACCACCTACTTCCTTTATTTTTTAATTGAATGGAGACATTCCTAGGCAATCCCAATGACATCGTGAATTTTCCTGCCATGTATAAAACTAATTTTTTGGGAGAGATGTGATCAAAGAGAGTATTTTTTATACAGGAGACAATAATCTTGGAAATAAATTTGTATGTAGAGTTAGAAAGGGATATATGGTGAAAATCACAAAACAAGTAGGCTTGTCAATTTTTGGGATCAAAGTGATGAAAGTGGAATTAAGGGGACAAAAAAAATGGCCATTTAGTATTGAGTTTTCTGCAAGTTGAAGAAGATCATGGATAATGATCTCAAAGTAGGTTATGAAAAAATCAATAAGCAAGGCATCTAGACCAGGGATTTTACCTTTATGAAAACCAGGGCTAGCTTTTCAAGAAGAGGGCTTGAGAACCCCAAAACCAATGTTGTGCCAATAACTTGTTGGCATCCTCTGGCGAGTTCATAGTCCATGCTAACATCCCTTTGCTAGAATCATACATTTGGTAAATAACACAATAACTCTTGAAAAGTACTAGCAAACCTATGTTTCAGTACCTCCATGTTCATTCTACAGTTGGAAAATCTCTCAACTATAGTATATTAAGTCATCGTTGAAATGTCATTTAGACAAACTCCCACCCACAACACAACACTAGTTTTTGTCGCTTTCTGGTTGATGCATTTCCTACTAATATTCTCATTCCAGGTGCTCGCTTGACTGGGGCTAGCGAGGGAGCCAGACTCCTTATTCAAAGATGGCACACCACTAAACATGTTCGCAGTAAACAAACTACTAATCAACCCCTTTTCATCTCGCCGAGAATTGCTTTAGTTAAAGCTCTAGAATTGTAAAAAGGCCAAAATTATCATGGATTTCACTAAGGTAATTGAAATAATAACTAGGAAGAAAACAAACATGAAGATGGCTTGTTTAATAATTTGCATGATGCCAGAAAAAAGAAAATCTCATGATTAAGAAAAAACAAAGATTAAGAAAAAACAAAGCACTTGTGATATGACAAAAAGAAAATATCACATTTAAAAAAAAAAGCACATGTAATGGCACAAAGGGAAGAAAGTGTCCATTTAAAAAAATAAAAATAAAAATAAAAACACACGTAATACCACAAAGAGGAAAGTGTAGAAAAATGTCAAATTAAAAAAAAGAAACACCTATTCTTCGTTGTTACCATTCTAGAAGAGATTCTTTATTATTACATACACCCACTTAAACAGACATGTTCTTCATTGTTACCCAGTCATGAAGAAAGACGTTCTTCATTATTACACCTACATAGTCATGATATAGATTAGTAAGCATGCATATTCCATTTATATTTTCTTGAATCCGGACATGATATAGATTAGTAAGCATGCATATTCCATTTATATTTTCTTGAATCCGGACAGTGTCTGAAAGAGAGGATAGTGTCGAATTAAAAGAAACGAAAGCACATGTTTTTACACCTGTTCTTCGTTGTTACGCACTCGTGACCTGGATTGAAGAAAGACGTTCTTCATTATTATACCCACGCGCTTATGACATAGATTAGTAAGCATGCGTATTCCATTTATATTTTCTTGAATCTGGAGGGCTAGGTGTTAAAATTGTAGTTTTATTGAGCCTGTCACTATGTTTTATGTTATAATTTTTTGACTTTTATAGTGATATACTGATAGCGTATCAGTTATCCAATTTTGTTTATATTTTAAAGTTAACTATTTAATTTAAACCATATCTGGAAGATACGTATACTAATGTAAAACAATCTTCATTTCAAATTAAAACAGGTTTCTGTTTTTTCTTTTGAAAAAAAAGAGTGCGCAGAGATGGAATCTATTAATGAATACGTGTGAAGAGTTCAACTCTTCGAAAGTTTTCCGACTTTTGTCCACCCAAGTCGTACAATCACCCAAAATTATTAATATTCAAACACAGAAATTAATATAAAAAAATGCACTTCTATCCATCCTTGATGCGACAAAAATGACAAACCAACGCATGCATTCCTCTCATAAAGTCCATAAAAAGGGCGAAATTATTGAGAAATTATGTTGAAGTAACAATAAGGGAGAAACCCGCCATGGAGATTTCTTGTTGACCAGATTTCTTGAGAAACTACGAAACTTTAATGTAAAAATGAAACGCATGTTCTTCGTTGCTATCCACTCATGGAAAAAAACAGACATTCTTCATCCACCCACTGAAACGCGCGTGTTCTTCATTGTTTCCACTCATGACGTGGCTTCTTCATTATTATACCTACCAACTCATGGTATTAGATGAGAATTAGATTAAATGTAATGGATTTTTGGGCATTTTAATACAAAAATATTTTTTATCTTTTATTTATTGATTTTTTTAATTTAAAAATAAAATTGATATTTTAATGTAGAATTAATACTTTTTATATGAAATAATATATATACAACTTTTTTCGCATGTTTAAAATGTTTCCATGTGTTAGTTTTGTGTCATATATAATTAGAGTAGTGTGGGTCACCGGTCCTGAGTGGCCGCTACATCCATGGTAAAAGATCGGCGCAGTCCACCGAAGATCTCCCCGTCACCAACCCTGAGGCGTCGAGGAGATTTGACCCCGTGACCTCCCAACTGGGAAAGTTCTTAGCAATGGGAATTCGACCATTTGAGCTATCCCTTGGGGCTATAATTATATATTTATTAATATAAATATTTTTAAATATTATTATATTTTTTGTTTTTTAAGTTGTGGGTGATTTTTCATATGTGGCTTGAGGAGTGGCGATTCAAGGCTATTTAAGCTCTCAAAGTCATACGGGGATCACACTGGTCTAGGCCACACTAGCCCTAAGCTAACTGGATTTTTAATGTCTCCTTCCTAGCACAAGGCACAATTCTGGTTCCCACAATACACAATCTTGGTTCACTTTGATGACAAAAACCCAACTGATTGTGCTAATGAAACTTATTATTTATATTTTATTAAAATAAATAATATTTATTTTATATTTTTAATAATACAATATGGTTATTTTCACATAAATATATATATAAACTTTAATATAATAATATGAAAATAAGTTTTCAATAATTTACAAAACAATTTTTCTTTAATTGTTTTGAATTATTTTCTTTAATTATTTTTGAGTTGATGATGATGATGATGATGATGATGATGATGATGATGATGATGGTGGTGGTGGTTAACAGCGGGGATCAATTGGTCAAACAAATATTTCCGAAGTTTACAATAGGGATATCAGCAATGTTGATCATGAGGATGAAAATAAGGATATTAAGCTGCTTACCCTTACAAAACAGTCATGGAAGTGCATGCGAAGTAACGCAGCTGGAACGGACTTGTCATTACGGAAGTACTTAGCTACAGTCTTTGCTACAATCGTCTCTGCCTGCGGACACTTGTTATTGTAAAACGCCACCTGCAGACCATTTTTCGTTTGCGCCAAAGCGGGGGATATGAGCTGCATCAAACTAAAGCCCATAGCCAGCACCAGAAAATTCATCACCAAACTCATCTTCCACATTGCAGAAGCTGGTATGCCTGGAATTATGTATACCAGCAAACCCTAATAAGCAAAAACAAAAACAAAAATTTGAGAGAACAGTATGGAGTGCCGATGGATCTTTGAGTTAAGGGCCCCCAACAAATATATAGACCTGAGGAGGGATGTATTGATTTGCATATATATCGTAAATAGTAAACAACACAATCAATTTGGCGGCGACGTGGCCTAAAATTTATACAAGCTGTTGGCCTGCACGATCAACCAACAAGCTCTTGCTAGCTTACATTTCGATTTACGTATGCAAGTGCGCATGCAGTCACTTGCAGCAAAGTTTTCTGTGCAAATACCTCACCGATCCACTTCAAAAATATAGTCTATAAATTGTGATGGTGTGGACATCGTTTTGTCCAAAGAGAAGGCAACGAGCTTATCCATATTTTCTCATTTCAAGAAACACCAAACTTGCAGTGTGAGGAACCACCTTGTTACCATTCATATTTTCCTTATATTTTAAGTGCAACCTTAGAATTTACATTATTGTCTTCAGTAAAGTTAACATGTGAAGTCTCTATTGACACAAACTACAATGCAATGGGTCGTCATAGTAGTTATGTACGAAACACAGACATGCTCCTAACAGAGAATTAGACGTTCTGACGCCCCTCGATCTGCACCTTGATCTGCCACTGAAAACTTGAATAAAAACCAATGCACAGGCACAGGGGAGGCGGCACAACACCCATCTGCAGGAGCACACGCAAGGTATCTCGTATGTAATTAGCATTGAATTCCTTAAAACTCTCTGCACAGTCCCCTCCCTGCAGCAGAAAAGCCTTCCCCAGAGCAGCTTCTCCGAGCCTTTCTTCCAGTTTCCGTGTCTCTCCGGCAAATACCAGAGGAGGAAAGGTCTTCAAAAGATCCACGACAGACTCCAGTTCTTCAGCATCTGGGTATTGAGGCTGCTGGTGCCTGGACCAGCTAGGCAGGGACTAGCTGCCATGCAGCCTCCCTTGTTTAAATATTGTTTTTATCAGCCCGTGTATGAAAACATTAATAGTAATGGATAATAAGTGATGGAGTTCAATCATTTTTTTAAATGTTTTTGAGAATTAGATTAAATGTAATGGATTTTTGGGCATTTTAATACAAAAATACTTTTTATCTCTTTATTTTTATTTTTCAATTTAAAAATAAATTTGATATTTTAATGTAGAATTAATACTTTTTATGTAATAATATATATATTTAAAACTTTTTTCTCATGTTTAAAATGTTTTTCCATGTGTTAGTTTTGTGTTTTTATAATTATATATTTATTTATTTTTTTTAGTTGTGGTTCACGGTCACTGAGTGGTCGCTACATCCACGGTAAATATCGGCGCAGTTCCACCCGAAGGGATCTGCCCCCAATCTTAATAGGCCTAACCCCGAGGGCGTCGAGGAGATTTGACCCCGTGACCTCCCAACTGGGAAAGTTCTTAGCAATGGGAATTCGACCATTTGAGCTATCCCTTAGGACTATAATTATATATTTATTAATATAAATATTTTTAAATATTATTATTATATCTTTTATTTTTTAAGCTGTGCGTGATTTTTCATATGTGGCTTGAGGAGTGGCGATTCAAGACTATTTAAGCTCTCAAAGTCATACGGGGATCACACTAGTCTAGGCCACACTAGCCCTAAGCTAATTGGATTTTTTAATATGTCTCCTTCCTAGCACAAGGCACAATCCTGGTTCCCACAAGACACAATCTTGGTTCGCTTTGATGACAAAAACCCAACTGATTGTGCTAATGAAACTTATTATTTATATTTTATTAAAATAAATAATATTTATTTTATATTTTTAATAATACAATATGGTTATTTTCACATAAATATATATATAAACTTTAATATAATAATATGAAAATAAGTTTTCAATAATTTACAAAACAATTTTTCTTTAATTGTTTTGAATTATTTTCTTTAATTATTTTTGAGTTGATGATGATGATGATGATGATGATGATGATGATGATGATGATGATGATGATGATGATGATGATGATGATGATGATGATGATGGTGGTGGTTAACGTCTGCTGAGACCAAACATTGGTCTATCTTTTTTTTTTTGTAAGTCAGATAGATATATTATAAAACAAAATATAGTACAAAAAATCTGTTGTTGCAGATCGAGACCTGAGGCAGACAGGTCAACAAACACAAGACACCAACACTAAGATGTCAAGAAACTGTAAAGTTCAAAATGAAAACCGCACACCACGCAGGGTGGCATGGCCAATTATGTACTACGCATAGCGTTAACACAAACTAACCTTCATCTACGCCACTGTAACAAGAAAACATTCAGGAGATGATTGAGTTACAGTCCAAGAAGTCCACCTAAACAGTCAGCAAAAACAAAAGAGATAGCACAGACAACCTCGACTTACTGCGAGGGCATCCTGAACCTACTTGCAATATCCAAATCCTGTTCCAGGACGTGCTTGTCCACTCTTTCCTGCAGGGAACAATAATTATGAATTTCCTTCGGCGGTTCCTGTTGCTTACCATCAGAGCTCGGGGGAGTCGGACTCAGCGTCTGCCAAAGAAGTTTAATAAGCAGGGTTAACTTTTTGTTGACAGTTTCCGCAACCTCATGCACTGCCAAAATTTTGTTGTCTAACGCCTCACATATCTCATACAGACCTTTCAGATGGGCTTCAGAGATGAGGTTCTCCCCTTGAGAATGCTGGTTCCCTTCATCCCTGGATTCCATAGCTCTCGCCAAAAGGGTCTTAATCCTCCAACTCTCCACTTGAGTGCGCATGAACTGCGTAGCTCGCCTGGAGGTAGTGCCCGGGTCCATCAACCAGTCGACCTCCCTTGCTATGTCCTCCTCTGTGCCCGGTCGTTCCTCCTCCTTAACTGTAGCTTCCATATCAGCAATCCGTCGTTTGTTTCTCGTTGTCGATCGGGTCTCATACATGCTCCTTGCATTATGAATCTCCTGGTTTGCATTTTTTCTTCGACAGCTTCCAGTATCCATGTTGCCCTGGTTATCCGTCTCTTGAAGACCAGGACGGAACCAAGAACAATAGAAACCCAGAGTAATACCCTTAGAAAGAGTAATGGAGTCGTTTCTCCCACTGTTTGTTAAATAGCCTTTCGCCTTGAGGTCTCCCATGATGATCCTCACCTCCCGAAATGTCGTGGGAGTACCATCATCATCATTCCTGTTGATGCCTGTGAATGCTACGTGATACCTCTAGATTTGAAAATAAATGTTGCTTATACCTAGATGAATGTATTCGTGCCATAAGTCCCTGTTGAGGAGGCAGCTGTAGTAGTCCCCTCGATATATCAAATTGTAGATATAATCTCTGTGCCCCTTCTGCTGCCATAAATGCTGTCACCGAACTTGTCCTTTCACCCTGTGCTAGCTTTCACCTCTCATATCGTCTCCCGAGTGTTCCATTTAGAGGTGCCGTAATATTCTACCGTTTTCCGGTTAAGCCCGGTTTAAATTGCCCAGGTCCTCTCTTGCCAGCTGTGAGCATCTCTCCTTAAGGCTCAGACTGTCCACTTGCTACCAAAAGTTGTCCCATCCCCTGTCTTGATTGTCAATGCTATAGTTTGCCAAGTAATCAGCCAGCCCATTTGCCTTATGCCTCACCTTTTGAAAGACTAATCCTTTCATTTCGCCAATTAACTGTGCAATGTTCTTCGTCACCTTGGCTAGCCTCCAGTGTCTCGTAGCTTTGCAAGCCTGAGTGCCTCCCTGAATTTTCTTTGCGACTAAGATGACCAGGGACGAGTCGCCTTCCACCACTGCATTACTATTATGTAAACTCTTTAGAATTCTCAGCCCTTGTTCTAACGCCGTGAACTCCATCTCATTGTTCGTGCCTTCTCCCAACGCCCTGCAGTAAATATGCACAATTTCTCCTTCCTGGTTTCTAATAACACCTCCTATGTCAGCTCTTTCGGGGTTGCCTCTAGAGGCACCATAAAAATTCAACTTCAGACCTCCCTCTCGCGGGCAAGTCCATTTGTTGACCTCCGAATTTGGTTGTTGCTGGTGTCTCGGCGTTGTTATGCTGTGGCTGGCTTCCAGTTGAAAGCACCTCAAGATATGTAAGTCCCGAGCTGATGGCTTCTCATTGGGATCCACCTTGCATTTTGTCTGAATTAATTGTTTAATATTTGTTAGTATAGTTACTTTTGAGTGCTCAGTATTTCTGTGTTCATCCTGAAATACCCTCCTGTTGCGCTCTTTCCATATTGTCCACAATAAGAACCCTGGCATGGCTTTCCAGATGTTATTGACTCTCTGGTTTTTGGAAAAATTGTTTTGCCAGTTTAGAATCGTATTTCGGATGGAATCTCTGTCACGGTCTGATTTTCGTAGAATTCCCTCCATCCAGTTCCATAAATGGTTAGCCCATTCACAAGAATTAAATAGGTGGTTTATAGTTTCTTCTTCTCCTAAGCACATTGGGCATCTGGATGGTCCACTGAACCCTTTTCTGCGCAGATTGTCCCAAGTCAGGGTTTTGTTCCGCATTAGTAGCCATAGGAATGTTTTAATTTTCGGCCAAAAAAGGCTATCCCACACTTTGTTGCACCAGGGCACTGCTTCCTCCTATTCTGCCTTTACTATCATTTCCCTTGCTTCTTTTTAGTGAGAAATTTCCATTTCCTATCATACCCCATCTTAGATGATCATCTTCCTCTGTTTTCCTTATCTTTCTTTTAAGAATCTGACTGTTGAGTTGTTTCGTGCTTTCATTTCCCTCAATGTTGTTGTCAACGTTGAGATGTATCCATTCTCTCCAGTTTGCATCTCTGCTGCTTTGATCCCAGTAATGGCAGACTCTGTTTCTTCCTTCATTCTGGCTGATCTGTTTGAGATAGCTTAGCTCTTGGGTGTCCAATTTTGGGAGTTGCTGCCATGCATTTTCCCAAAACAGGGCCAACCTTCCATTGCGTATTTCCCAGAAGTTATTTTCCTGCACTAGGCTACGGTTTTGTCTTGCAAGATTCCATATGGGCGAGCCCTTTGGAACCTCTTGCAATCTTATGAGATCCTGATGATTGCAGTTTGGGATGTATTTGTATTTCCAATGTCTGGCCCATGGCAGATTGGGCTCTTTAATCCATCTCCACCATAGCTTTGCACCGCAGGTCATATTGACGACTGAAAGGATCCACTAGATTTAGTCCCCCCATATATTTCGGCTTGCATAATTTGTTCCAGGCTACGAGCGCCCATTTCCTCTTGTCCCCATTCCCACTCCATAAAAAGGATCTCTGTATAGCTCTGATTTGTTGAAGTATCCCCTTAGGAGGTGGTAACATGGATAATAAGTACTGTGGTATAGCCTGTAACACAACCTTGGTGAGGATTAATCTTCCGGCAAAGTTGAGCGCCCTGTGCGTCCAGTGTTTGCATCTATTTTCCATGTTGGCTATGATATTTTCCCAGTGCACTTTCTGCCAAGGTCGGAGAGTGAGGGGAGCTCCTAAATATCTCGAAGGTAACCCGCCTATCCGGAAACCTAGAAGTTGAGAAAGGTGAGCCTGAATAGCATGATGAGTGTTGAAGAAGAAAATCGTAGATTTGGAGAAGTTGATTTCCATTCCTGAGGCTCTGGTGAAGAGATCTAGGATTCCCTTGAATGCCAAGGCCTCTTTCACTGTGGGGCTGCCGTGTAACATAGTATCATCCACAAACTGCTGATGGGTGGTAGAAGGGATAGACGGGATTGGTTGAAGACCCTTAATTACCCCTTCAGCTTTCTTTTTGGCTATGATTCTGCTAAGACCCTCCATGAGGATAACGAATAGGAAAGGGGATAGAGGATCACCCTGTCTTATTCCTCGTGAGGGTGAGAATGGTTCAGAGGGGGCTCCATTAACTAGGATCGAGAACCTTGATGATTTTATGAGGGCAAGAATCCAGTTAACCCAATGCTTACAGAATCCGAAAGCGTCCAGAATAGCTTCAAGGTAATTTCAGCTCACCTTCTCATAAGCTTTTGATAAATCAAGCTGCATTAACATCCCTGCTTTTTTCCTTGAATGGAGAGTGTGGATCATCTCTTGAGCAAGAATAATATTATCTAATATCTGCCTTCCCTCTACATAGCCCGATTGCTCTTCAGAGATGATACCCGGAAGAATGGGCTTCAGCCTGTTGGCAATAACTTTTGATATTATTTTATAGATGACATTGTAGAGAGCAATAGGTCAGAACTTTTCAGGAGTGTTGGCTTCCTCTACCTTTGGAATTAGCACTATGAAGGTCGAATTAATGGATTTGAGAATGGTTCCAGAGCGTCTGGAGTCCTCTGCAACATCCCAAACATCTTGCTTCACAATATTCCAGCAAGCCTTGTAGAAATTGATTGTAAACCCATCCGGCCCAGGGGCCTTATCGTTTGGCATGCTTCTGACAGCTTCCTCAACCTCTTCCAATGTGATTTCCCTACTGTTAGCTCCTGCTGCAGCAGGTATTCATTTTTCATGATTGGCATTTCACATGCCAAATATGTCGTACTCTGCTTGCTGCAATGCTCCATATTTGTTCCAACAGTCTCCAGATGAAGAAGGCTTCTTCAAGATTCATTCAATTGCCTTCAAATTTTGTAAAAGTTTTCCTGGTATCGCTACTTTCAGTTAAAAGGGAGGTCCAAACAGTTTAATCTTGGTCTCCCTAGGTTTAAATTTCATGTTTTAGAATATAGAGATTGTAAGTCTGTCCAAATAGTTTAATCTTGGCAGACCCTTAGATAGGTAGAGAAATAGAAGAGTCCAACAGTTTAATCTGGGCTCTGGAAGAAATAAGGTAGTATGTAAGATAGGAAACATCAAAAGAAATGTAGATGGGTTTGCAAGTATAAGTGCACCCCCAAGCAAAAGAAGAAAAAATGCTAGGAAGTAGGTTGGGTAGGTAGTTCTGAGGCTGTTGAATTGCTAACAAGTTCCAAGTTTGCAGGTATCATATCATGCAGAACATAATCAGCAAAGGTTTGTAAGCAAAAGGCTCAAATAAGGTATAACTAACTCCCCTTCGCTGCTTTCCCCCAATCATTAACTAACATCCCCAAAAAGAGGTCAAGATCTGCTTGACACCTCTTTAGTTCATCATCTTCATCACTCTGGTTGAGTAAAGATCTGCTTTGCTCAAAGTTGTTCCATATCTTCTCCGGAAATATGGTCCTACCCCCCCGCAACAGCCTAAGTTCCCCCCGAATTTAGCGCTTTCTTACCACCTCCACACTAACCCCTAACATTACTATATAGCTCCCTATGTTTCCTGTCCCCGTATTAATATTAAGTAAATTCCCCTATGTAATATTCCCTCCCCCTGGTTGAGAAATAACCATAGTAAGTCCCGGGAATTGCTTAGTTTATCAGAAACTAAGCAAGAACCCAACCTCCGAAACCACCTTCCACATACTATGGACTCCTTCCTAAGTATAAAACTCCCCCGAAGTAGTCGGACCCCTTTCGAAACTTCAAGGGCCCTTCGCACCCACTTACTTACCTTTTTCTCTTCAAAGTCGTTTTCGCATTGCAACCTCGTCATCTCACTTTCATGCTAATCCTTGCCCACCAGTTCCCCGCCGACGCGACATTGCGAAATCGGCGATCGGCGATCGCAAGCGCCGAGTGTCCAGTCTGTTCACCCCTCCGTCTCCCCCGATGCAATATCACGATATCGCATATCGGCAATCGCAAGCACCACACGCCCAACCCAATGATCCCCCTCTTTCCCCGCCGACGCGATATCGCTATATCGCATCGGAGTCTCTTCACCACAGTCCACCAGTGCCCCACCACGTCGCGCTGTACCAGGGACCCACTGATGATGTCATCCGCCGTACAGCCGACACAGTGCTTACGTCAGCAGCCAGAAAAGCCGATAAAGCTTCGCGCAAGGAGAAAAGTCGCACTTCGGAGCTCCAGATCAAAAAACAGAGGCAGTTTTCGATTCGCACATCGCTACGGGAAATAGGCCATTTCGAGGAATCTTCGGATTGCCAAGCCCACTGCGCGCCGAAAAAGCCTGAAATCGCCCAAACGTGCCAAAGGATCCGGTTTAAAGACAACAGTAGATCATTCACAGAGTTCAAAGTGTATCAGATCAAATCAGCAGGCTTCAAGCGTGTAAAAGAGTATCAGTCGACGACGGAAATCATCAATGTAGCGGCAAAGTGTATAAGAGAATATCTTGAGCAGCGGCCCAAAGCAAGAGAAATTGAATATCTTTCAGCAGATTCATAGGAAGAGAGCAAAGTCACCTGGATCTCTCAAATCATAATAATTGCACATTCAATTCGCACCAAGGCCGAACTGCAGCCCCAAAGCACATTCACTTCAGCAGCAACGCATCTGGTCCCCAAGGGCCACCTCATCACCTGTTCCGATTCAGCTACCCCCAGCGCAGCCAAAAAGATTTACTTGCATTTATTTCCAGCAGCATTCAGATTCTTTTGAAGAGTTTTAAGCAGACCTGTCACGGTCATTTGTAATGATGTCTTCTTCATATTTTGTTTATAAATACCACCCGAAGCGATATTGTAAAGGGTTGGTTGGTTGGTAGTAGTAGTTGTTGGTCAGTTTCTTTCCAGCAATTTTCTCTGAGTAAAGACTCGCACTGTAACTGTCATATTTTTCATAATCAAATATTGTTGAAAGCATGGATTGCGAAACAACTTGCTGTTTTCTTTGGGCCAAGGAATGATTACGGAATTCCTGTGTCTCTGCACGATCCAATAAGTGTTCTTCCTCCCTGTTTATTTTATGTTTTTATCATCTTTCCGCCATTCTAAGTTGCAGGAAAAAAGAATAGCTTAAGATTTTTTTAAGTACATCTTAAGTTTAATTTCTGCACTTTTTGATGTTTTCTTCTGAAACGGTAATGAGCTAGAATTCTTAACTGCTCTAGTTTACCCTATTTCGTTCGTATATGGGTGCATGTCTTTGGAATTCTTAACTGCTCCGGGATCCCACTCATCCATTTCTCCCCTCTGTCAGCATGATGAAATGATTCTCTTTTGCCTTTCATCCCTGATGTTCATTCCGTACTTTCAGCAGCCTGAATGTTGTATCCTGCGTGGCTATCCCGCTCCGTATCCCCTTGTGACCAAGAACGCTTCCATGTCTCAATCTGTGACTCCATGCCCAATGGTTCAGAACCTATAACACCTTACTGTGCCTCTTTACTCAAGAATCCTACCTTCCTCCCAATCACAGTCAACATTCCCTTGAAGTCAGAAAGCTAGCCTAAAATCATCAGCTAAGGTTGAATCCAGATCAACTGAGGTTGAATCTAAAGGAGAGAGCCCTCTCCGATTGCAGGTGGGCTAGAACCTGCAATCAGAAGATTGGTTTTGGTTACTCGGCCGTATCCCTAATAGGAGCTAGGGACAACCTGAGTGATAAACATAAAGGCACGCCGCTAGGGCTTCCTCAGATCAAATAATGCAATCATCTGCGCGCGCCATTGGGGATTCAAGTGCACGGTTCATCTTTAAACCCCAATGGAGGAAGTGCTCCTATTTTTGAAATCTTGTCATGTTTAGTTCTGATCTTCGGCGGTGGACAAAGATCAGGCACTTCAGAATCCAGACATCCACCTGGCGACTCCACTTCAATTTCAATCAAAGGCTCCACTGAGGAACAAACCAAATGTTACAGCCAAGTGCCCCGTGTATTAACAACAAAAGAGAATGACCGAATCTTGGGAGGAACTTCCGATAGAAGAAGCTTTAGAAAAATGCAGAGAAAGTTTATCAGAATTTGAGCTTGATGATAGATTTTTCAGAAAGGTATTGTCAACAATACCCGGCGGTCGAAATAAATTGTTGCTTGAGTTTGTTGTGCAAAAATATGAGGATGAAATTGAACCCTTGGGAGCTCAAATTCAGGCTTATAATTTTCGCAACCCTCAAGAGTATTGCCAAAATATTCCTCCTCCAGTTCTGCGGGAAATAGTGTTGTCTCCTGAATTACAGTTTGAGTATGATCTGGGTTCCAAGGGAAAGACAAAAGGATCAACAGCTAGGGTCATTACCGATGATGTAATTGATCCTTCCATCCCAAAGAGCCCGGAAGCATGCTTGAGCTTACATGCCCATATTCAGGAGGGAACATTGTTGCCTGAGGACCTGAGAATTCTGTGTGATCTGGGATCCAAGGGAAAGACAGAAGGATCATCTGCTAGGCTCATTACCGAAGATGCAGCTGCTCCCCTCAACTCGGAAGATCCTAAATCATGCCGAAGTCTCCCGTCCTCAACTCAGGAGAAGATGCCGCCACCTGTTGATTCACAGACTCTGCATGATTCTACTGAAGATTCCAACAAAGCAGAGGAAGTTCTCTCACAGGGTAAGTTCATTGATCCAATCGCAGAATACATGGAACTTTGGCTTAACAAATTTTTGCTAACATCTGTCCTCAGTGAAGACCGTAAGCTTCAGCGCCAAATGATGGAGGCCACAATTTTGGTTGTAAAAGCATGTGCCCGGGTGATGCTTTTGCATTCAGAAACGATCAGTCAGCAAGATTACCTTGTTTCACAGTTGCTTAGATGGCTGCACTGGTTATTTGCTTTTACCTAACGGAAAAGCAGTTGCTGGTTAGGGTAGGTAGGTAGGAGAAATAAAGCGGCCGAAGGAAATAAAGTTTTGCAGAGGACAGCAAGAAGCTTAAAATCAAGGTGCTCTGGCCTGCTGTTCTTGACTTCCCGCAAGGAGAAGCCATCCCTAAGTGGAGCCACTGTTAGCTCCTGCTACAGCAGGTATTCATTTTTCATGATTGGCATTTCACAGGCCAAATATGTCGT
>APFE031711589.1:10914-37940 GCA_000404065.3 Pinus taeda
CCAAACCATTTGAGTCTGTTGAGAGGGGAAAGGTTCTTTCAGAACCGCAGGAATCCCAGGGGCACCTTTCAACAAACGACTAACCTCGGACCGCCTTGGGCAGTCTTTGGTGTAGTGATCCTCATCACAGATGAGACAAGGATACTTGGGTTTGTGCTTGGATCCTTCCTCGGATGGAGGTTTGGAGGAATCCTGTTTAGGTTGCTCAGGCTTATTCTTTGCTTTCCCCTTTTTCTTTCCTTTCGAGGCCTTATTCGCCGTGGTGGACTCGACGATGTTAACCTCGGAAGTACTTCCAGAATTTGAACCACCCTGAGAAGTATTTTCGTTAGAAGCATTCGATTTTTGCTTCCCAGGGTTCAAGGATGATTTTTTGGATGACGGATTTACAGAGCCAATAACTCCATCAACAGATGGCTTTGGTGGAGCTTTGGATGTACTGGGTCTCGGGGCATCAGGCAAATACTCATATAAAGTACCTGACTGAGAATAAATTAAGTCAAGGTACTGGGCACGCACGATAACTTTCTCTTCAGTCACACACGCTCCCATAGCAATGTCCCGTGGGATCTTAGGGACAAAGGAAGTTGTGAACCAATCGGTGATGAGTTGATCAGGAATCCAGAACTTGATCAACCGACGACGCCTTCTCCATTCATGTATATGATCAGAGATGTGCGTAGTCGTGTCCTGCTTGAGAGACGTAAAGAGATGCGTCCCTGTCTCGTACCAGATGGGTAACTGAAAATGAGTGAGGAATGCCATTGCCAATGAATTGAAATCTTGAAAAGACGCACGGGTCAATTCAATGTACCATTTAGCAGCGGAGCCGGTGAGAGTCCTTTGAAACAGGCGAAGCCGAACCGAATCATCAAGCCATGAATTGGACGAACACCAAAGGTGATAAGTCATTACATGGGCTTGAGGATCCTCTCCAGCTTTGCCGTCGAATTTGGGACAATTGCCGGGTATCTTAGTTGGAACTGGTGGCCATTGTGGATTATGAAAAATAGGATCATTAGTTAACTTCGACACATCGGGCAGTTCCAACATTGCTAGAAATGGTAGCTGTGGGTTGAAGGACATCTGTGGATATGAGGTAGGGCGAGAGTTCCATCCAGTTGCTGGTTTCCCCCATTGACCTTGTCCGGACGGACCAGGTCCAAAAGGACCTTGTCCATAGGAACTCTGTCCATAAGGGTTATATCCATAACTGGATGGTTGATTCTGGCTCTGCCCCCTAGCGCCCCATTGGTTACCATACTGACCTGTAGGAGCAACATTGGGTTTCTGGTAATTATGATAATGGGTGGCCTGCGGCTGTTGATAATTTCGATACGGGGCAAATTGATTTTGCCCCTGGGGTTGCTAGTATCCATACGGTTGCTGGGCTCCATATTGAGCCTGGGAACCAGGCTGCGTTTGATAAGAAGGTTGGGATTGATACCCACCTTGCGGCTGGAGACCAGTTTGATTCTGGGGCTGGTAACCGGGTTGAGCTTGAGAAGCAGGAACCATCTGCATGCCCGATTGAGCAGGCCCAGAGAGATGTCCTTGTGAAGACTGAGGTTGGGCCACCTGGCTGGAAGGTTGTCCTGGTTGGATCTGAGACGGACCTACTTGCTCAGAAGGTTGAACTTGCTGGGTGTTTGGTTGTCCTTGCGCAACTGAAGGTTGTCCTTGCAGACTAGATGGATGATTAGGCTGAGTAGTGGGCTGGCCTTGCTGCATGTAAGGCTGGCCACCCTGCCCATAAGGGTACCCTTGCTGGGTTCCAAGTTGTCCTTGTTGCGCGTAAGGTTGTTCCGGATTCCCGTAGGGTTGACCCAAAGAGTATCCCTGCTGGACTCTAGGTTGTCCTTGTTGAGCATAAGGTTGTCCCGGGTTTCCAGAAGGTTGCCCAAGATAGGTAAAAGACGGACCACCAGAGGCCGAAGGTTGTCCCTGGGGGGTTGTCCTTGCGAGCCTCCAGGTTGCCCTAGATAGGTTTGGCCATAATACTGTTGCCCATAATTAGGCTGCGTGTAGGATGGCTGACCTTGGTATGATGGTCCTTGATACAGCTGCCTTTGATCCAGACAGAATTGGCCACCACCGTAACCAGTGGTACCCCAAGCAACATTCAACGGAATTGAAGACTCAACCGCGGGTTGAGCTGGCAAGGAGGTATATAAATGATGACCTATAGGGTCATAATAGGGGCCTTGCGCGCCTGGATTTTGGACATCATGCAAGTACTGAGAATATGCCCCCCTGCTGAAATGGCATCAGAAGAAGGCGGGGTACTGCTTGCAGGATGAACAACTCTAGCAGCATGTGCCAATTGACCACCACGTACCGGACCATGGGATGGGCCGGCAACAGTAGTTACGACGGAAGATGTCGTAACGGCACTAGCAACTGGAGTCGACGATGTGACACAAATGGTCGGATTGGTCGGAACTGACGTGACAGCTTTATGGTGAACTTGGGAAACAAAAGGTCCCGTAGTGGGAACGATGTTATTATCCCACATAGAAGAGGAACTCCCAAAGCCCATGGCATCCCTCAGAGATCTATAGCGCGCAGGCACTGTAATACCGAGAGGTGTAACAGTGTAGGGCGTAGATATGACTGGGGATGTGGCCGGGATAGGAGTCTCAATACTCGACATAATAGGTGTTCCACTCGATACAGGATATGTGTCTTCCATATCAGAAGAAGCCATCGTGGTCGAAACACCAGTAGGAGTAGAGGGAAAATCCTCTTCGGAAGGCTCCCAAACAGGGTTCCACAACAAATCGTAAAGATCGTCCTCTGGAGCACGAGAGTTCAACGGTTGGACACTTGGAATAACAGGGAAAGTGTCACCACAAACCAGTGTCTCAGGAGCAGCAGAAGAAGGAGACCCTTGGTCACTCGGGATGGGAGACGAGATCGATGGATCCGCCAGGATGATTGAATTCAAAAAATCCTAGACAAGCTAACGAAGAAATACCCTACTCAAAACTAACGCAAACAAGATCTAACAAGGTATGTGTGATCGTGGTCGAATAAATTTTAAGACATTAGGACACAACTTGACCTTTTCATTTTTTAAGAGTCGAGAAAAGGACAAAAGATGACTCTAGTCGCCTTTGAATATTTAGTGAGCCCGAAGTGACAAATGCTCAAGTGAGCCTTTTCTTTTAAGGAGTCCGAAAAGGATCAAACAGTAAAACTACTCTGGAGAGACTAGGCAAGGGGTTTACCAGACAATCCGTAAAACTACATATACACCTTAGCAATCATATGAAAATCAAGGACTTTCCGTACGGCAGTCAATCTTCCCGAATGTTGTGTTCGGTGCGTTACGGGCTGTAAGGTGGCACACATGGCTTCCTGTGGATCAAGGATGATAACCTAGTGGAGTCTCCCCATATATACTCGACGGTACGTGGGAGCACAAGTCCGTAATAGACCACAGTTGAGTCATAAAAGGAGGAATCACCCAACCTTAAGCGAAAAAAAAAGTGACTAGGTTTAATGACGCCGGAGCACATCTCTAACCTAGACCTCTAGAATGTGAGCGTTATGTTCCAATGCATTTTTAGGTTTATTCAATTTATTTTAAAGTTGATCTTGAGTTAAGTTTCGGTTTTCAGGTCGTACCGTATGTAATCTCTCAAAATCCCTAAATGCAATCTATATGCAAAAAAATGGCATTCCATTCGATGAATGCTAATTACAAGAGAGTTGAAGAGCTTTCATACAAACGAAACGATCACAAAACAATAAAGAGCTTCCCTAATGCAGCTAATGTAAATCAATACACTTTTATTTAAGATCACTAAATCACTAATCGAAATGAAAAGTCCTAATTTTCATTAACTGATTCAAAGCAAAAGAGATTTTTCTTTTCGATAATGGCAAAATGCACTAAAGAACTTTTGAGAAATAACAAAAACAATTTCTTTGCAATACAAACACGTTCAGTTCCTCAAACCAAAAA
This sequence comes from Pinus taeda, assembly GCA_000404065.3. NCBI lineage: Eukaryota > Viridiplantae > Streptophyta > Pinopsida > Pinales > Pinaceae > Pinus > Pinus taeda. The sequence continues at coordinate 14,885 of APFE031711589.1, forward strand.
TCAAACATCCAAAGAACCAAAAAGATCCCAAAGACAACAATGAGCCGTGTGATCTGGGCTTAAAGTGAGACGAAGCGGAATTCAAGTGAAGATGAAGAAAATCACCCAAATAACGCAACAAAATGATTCACAACTACCAAACAAGTGTAAGGGAGCAAACAAAAGAGTCGACTGGACCACAAAAAGATCAAGACACCTTAGGAAGGCTTGATTCACAAGGCCACTAGATGCCCTAGGGCTAGAAATGTGAAATCGGTAGAAAAAAGCAAACACCCAAAGGGTAGCAATCAAATCCAGTCAAGTCACACTCCAATACACTCAAGTAGTCTGAAAAAAGGTACTTAGGACAAAACCCAAACAAATTTCACAACCAAGCAAACTTCAAAAGTTTACAGGCCTTGTGCGACTGTCAGGCTGCAACAAGCGCCTTTCAAGAATTGGCGCAGGTTTTAAATGTGCAACTTGCGCCAACTAGCACGACCGTCACACTATAAACTAGCACCAGCTGAGTTTTCTATGGAAAAATAAAAACAAAAGAGCCAAGGCCGAACCAACAATACCTAAGTACACTAAGAGGCAAAAAGAAACACAGACATTCAACCTAGAAAGATAAGAAAGCAGGAGAAACCAAGGAAATAACTAGGAAACAAGGCAAGTTCCAAGCCGTTCAATTTGTAAAAAAAACTGAAGATGAACTGAAGTAGCATTGATCTACTTTGATAATGCAAAGAAATAACATTTCGAAGGCTATCTGGCCAGACATCAGACTCTGTCTAGAGTTTACAAATCAAACAACAAGACAAGATAAACAAACAAGGCAAAAGCCAACTCCCCAGTGGAGTGGCCAAATTGTTGTACAGGTAAATCCCCTCTGCGGACAGAGGCAATCCCACTAGCCTAAATAGGGTCTAGCAACAATCAAACAACGCTAACACGCAGGTTCCTAATTGCAAAGTAAAGACCGATGATGAGGGCCTACCTCGAATCCAATGCTAGTATTCGTAGAAGAGTCATCGCTCCTGTTCTTTCACTTCAGCTGGTCACAATCCTCACAATCCTCATGAACAGACACCTGCACATGCAACGAACAAGACAAATACAAGCATAAAATCCAAGAAATGCAACTATGTATCAGTCAGAAAGGATACAACTCAAACATCATTATAAAAACAACACGAGTGGAACCATAATGATAGTCGCCTATTATTATTGATAAACAAAAGAGAATACAACCAAGTTTTGACGTCAAATCCTCCTTTGGTTGGGTGATCAGCAACACATGCCTTGCAAAGCTTGTAGGGTATGGGGAACAAGCCTCTCTCTCCTTGATTTACTGGACATGGATCTCCTCCTTGAAAGATATAGCCTTATGGGGTATGAACAAGGCCTCTTGTAACATGAGCTTAGCAATTCTCAGACTTTGGGACTTAGATTTGGGAGCTTGAAGAGTAGAATTACTAACTAGCTTCTCAGAGGCAAAGAGACAAGCTTATATAGAGGGAGGAGAAGGAGATAAGACCATCCACAAGATTCATGGGATTGTCCTTATCATTAGGAAGCTTCCATGAGAGGTGGGGAACTACTTCCCTCCTTGGGAGATTCGAAGCCCAATTGAACTGACTCAAATTGGAATCAGTTCATAAATAGGTTAGGAAGAACCTTCGGAGGTTTGTTTGTTAAAAAATTTACCCAACTGGGTTGGCGCTAGTGCGACTTTGATACAGAGCGCCAACTAGCGCGCCCTCTTTGGAGGATTTCCCCCATTAGCGCGAGTGATACACTGTGGAACAACGCCAATGGAAAAAGGGCTATATTTATGGGTATTTTGCAAAAGGTGTCTTTAGGGCATATGAAGTACATACTCAAGGGGATACAATGTAGGTGTTTTCAAGTTATGTCACTTCTCACAGGTCCCGGAATAGGTCCTCCAATGTATGGGAGAAGGGGTGACAGGGACGGTGACAAAATACTGTGTAACATTGGTGAAACAGATCGGTGTGCGAGTCAAGAACCTATATGCACTTGAGGTATAAGATGCATGCAAATCCTTGAGGAGTAAGGAAAAGGTTAGAGACTTGGTGGTTGAGAGGGAACATGAATTACCTCTCAACATGCATCCTTAGAAGTAGCCTTAGCAAGTTGTGGAGCAACCACAAATGGAGAAGTTGAGAGGAGACATAGTGGAAACATAGTGGAAACATCCACTCAAGCAAAGACCTCCAGTAGGGGGGAATTTTGAACCAAGTGGGCATAGGGATCACATGCATCCATCCATACCTCTAGGTGAGAGGTGGGGCGATGTGAAGCAATAGTCCCAAGAGTGCAGAAATTTGGGTACGATGCACTTAGGTGTTTTTTTGTCTCATGGATAATTACCTTGCTACAGGGGCCCACGGTTCTCAGTAGCAGGAGGATCTGTGGCAGTCATAAAATAGGAAGTGTAGAGAAGTTTTGATAATAGAGTAGGATCCTCAGTAGCAGAGTTAGTAGAAACATGGTTTTTCTTAGTATATAGTTGCATACACAATTGATTCAGTTTGTTTTTTGGGATGCTTTTTAGTTGTAGATGTTGCAGTAGCAACAACAACAGTAACAAGTTTTGTATGCTGAACATTCCAAAGGTACCGGATTGGGATAGATGTGAATCCATTTATTATTAGGAGGGAGTGTTGAAAATAACAAGAAGAAATGTTAAAAAGAGCATTAAGAAAGATCCTAATTTAATTTGTCCTTGAATTAATTTGGGAACAAAATTGTAATTCCACATCTCATGACAACTTGTATTAGTTAAATAAGTTAATTTCACTTAGTTGGCTTAGTTATTTTGAGTTGAGGGTCTAACTTGAGTCATGTAGAGTGTATCCTACTTTATAGGAGCCCTAGTTGAGTTTATTTTGAGTTGTAATTAATTAATTCAGTCTAACTGAGTTAAAGTCAGTTAAACTAGTTTCAACTGAAGGAGGAGCTAGTGGAAGGTCTAGTAATTGGGTGTTGCCTGCAGTCAAGTGTGGTGCTACTAGAATTATAGTGGGGTGTTTCCTGAAGTTAAATGTGGTTTTGCCCGAAGTACAATGGGGTGCTTCCTAAAGTGCATTGTGGTGTTGCCTAACACATAGTTTGGTGTTGCCTGCAGTGATCAACCCATAAATTGAAGATTCACTCATAATTAACTCATGTGTGTTAGATCAGATAAAGACCCAGTTGAGATTGGAGTTTAGGGACATTATACTCTCATTTTTATAATCATCTGAATTTTACAAATGATGCATGTAATCAGAGGAAGAGCCTAAAGGAACTGCACAAGCCAATGGAGGAAAATTCCTATTAAATAAGAGCCTAATTCCTCATTGAGGAGTGCAAGTAAGTAGGATCTTGGAAGGCTAGGAAATTGGTTAAGTATTGGCCAAGGCTTGTCTAGGAAGTAGTGAGATAGATATAGATAGTGCAGAGGTTGCTTAGGCTTGAGTAAAGCATTGTAATCTTCTCATATTTTATGACTAATGAAATATACATATAGCAGGGGTTTTTAGTTGTGGCTTCCCTAGGAAATCATTGTGTAATGTGTTGATTGAATTATTTCTATTGTATGCTTCGTGATTTCATGATCATTTAATTGTTTCCTCTAATGAGTAGAGTATATTCAACTATATTGTTTTAGTAAATTACAATTAGGAGCTTGAATCTACAAAAAGAATCTATAGATTAAAACATAAAGATGCTTGTAGAACTAAACCCTCGAAGACTTTTCTTCCTGAATTACAAATACTCAAATTAAGATTTTGGAGCATATTATTTCAACACAATGAAGTAACACAACTCGAATTCATAAAAACAGGAAAGACCATTCATGAAGATATTCTAGAGAAAGAAGTGATGTCAATTCTTTGCAAACAATAATTTAAAAAGATTATACAAGAGTTACTGTTACAGATAACCAAGTCTTCTTGGCATAAAACAACGTACCAAGTATGTAAATATACAGAAATTAAATACAACCCTAAATTTACATAGATTATCATACTAATAAAAAAATACGAGTCTGAATCGGCCCCATACTGCCATGGAAAAGAAACTTAAATAACTGTTTAAAACCCAAAAAGAACTTGGCAATAGTTGTAACCATGAATTCCCATTTCATCTTTAGATCACCTAAAAGAGAGCTCGAAGCGGAACATGGAACATAGAAGAAGCCTAGTTAGGAAGTAGCATGATAAATAGTGGAATATCTCATTGGGAATGAAGCGTTTAGCACCAAAGGTTATAGCACACACCTTGGACACTTAACCCATGATAAAAGCAATGAAAAGCTAGTATGAAGAGTAGAAGGTAAAGCCATAAACTCAAAGGACAAAATAACAAAAACTATAAATTTTACAAATATAAGATAGTGTATACAAGAAAACCGCAAAGGGGCTTATAACCCTAGCTTCAATAAAGCATCATACCTCAAAGGATGCACTAAAAAAACGATGAAGCACATAAGGGATTCCTGATACTAAAAAAAAAAGACAAGAACAGAAAAAAGAGGAGTTTATAATTGGTGTTATACGCCATTTTGTCACATATGTTCAATAATCCTTCAACTGGATCAATCAACATCCTTTGACCTCGTTTTTATCATCCTTGCACAAAGCCCTAAGCATGACTCGTTCTAAACCCTGAGTTTCCTGAAAGCACCTTGTTTAAGTTATTTTAAGGACCAAGGCTCCTTGGCCTCTTACTAGACATCGTTGACTACTAGGTTTCCCTACTCTACACCTGCGTTGATCACCAATAGGTTGCTCAGTGTTGGGAGAGCGTTGATTCTAAAAATTAAAAAAAGGAGAAATAATCTCAAAGCTCCCTCTTCCAGAAGCTTCCATGATCTATTGTAACCATTTATCTGAGATAAAAGTCTCGAATCCTATCCTATCCTACCTTGGAGTTTTCATCCGTTGTCCCTCGATCTCATCCTCACATTAAGAGTGGATCTCAAGCCCAGATTAGTAAAAGGATAAGAATTCATGAACTACCTCCTTCACCTATATATTTACCTAATTCCACAAGCACTTGGTTAGTTATTGTTGGATTTTGTTGAGTGATTCTACCCTTATGTTCTTGATGAGAGAGATATCTTTCCATGCATTAGGGTTCTTAGAGGTGCAGTTTGTGACAAGGAAAGGACAAGTAAACTTGTAGGAGCTCTTTTACAGGATCAACACCTATTTTTGTTTTAACTCACTCCATTTTTATTAATGCAAAGAGTTATTTGTTTTCTTATATATGATCTTATGGTTTCATATATTTCAATACCATGTTGATCTATTGAATACAGTTATTAGATGATACTACATAGATTTTGTGGATCGTTCACTTGTGTTATCTGATTATGCAAGTTCTAATAATAGTGATCCAAGCTAGGATTAGAACATTCAAGCCAAGGAAGGAGAAAAGCATACAATAAATTCTAGGTAGGATTCATCCCATTATTTATTTACTTTAAGGAAAACATAAGTCCCTTTATCTTTCTATTGTTCTAGGTCAGTCCACTAGGCCTAGGGAAGATACTTCTATCCACAGTCATAGATTCTGCATAGAAAATTGGAGGCCATATTGGGGATCAATGTACTCTCTTGGTGGTTTCTTTGTCCATTGTATTTGTATTAACTCTTCTCTGAACCTTTAATATCTTATTTAGGAAAGAACAAACCTAGGAAGACCTTTAATTGAGCCTCAATTGCAATCCTTGTGTCATAACTTTACATCCCTAAACCAACACACCGTATGGTATTTTTTGATTTTTGGTAGCATCGGATGTGCTCTAGCCTTGAAATTTGGAGGAGAGGCTAAGGCACATGAAATATTGAAGACGCAGAAATTGTTTTCAGAAATTTCAACCGATTGAGGAGTTATTAAAATAATTAATATTTTTAATGGGTTCCTATGTCTAAACTTAGGAAAATAAAAATATTAATGGGTATTAATAAAGATAAAGGTGAGAAGCTTCTAAGAGATGAGGATAAAGTCTATTTTCATCTTATCCACTAATTAGAGACTTAATCTCAGTTGTTGATTCGTCAATAGGAAAAGTATAAGAGAAGACTTGAGGATCATTTGCAGACACACCGACAAATACTCAATATCTCAAGGAAAATCGATACTCAAGTAAAGGAGATTGATTTCAGAGGGAGAGTTGAAGGGTGGAGGAAGAGGAGGGCAGTAAGAATAGGAAATGACTAAGGAGGAGGTGCTATAGGGATAGTGGGAGACAACAAAGAGAGACCTGCAGTCCAGAGGAGAGACGTAGCCCTCATGTAGGCTAACACAGAGTGACGCAGAAGTTGGAGAAGGGTCTCTAAAGTGTCAAAAAGTCTTAGAGGAAAGTCTCAGGTCTTTTCTTTTAGTTTTTCCATAAAATCATTCCTTTTCAAAGCAATTGTTGCTGAAAATTAATAAAGCTCTCATCTGCTGCACTGGTTTTCCCACATTGGGTTTTTCCAGGGACAATTATCCAAAAACAACTCTGTTGATGTGATTGGTTCTTGTGCATGTATTTTTCTTTGGGTAATTGTGTGATAACTACAGTAGAATTTATTTTAATATTTTCTGAAGAGATTTTGTAAGTAACTTACTGTGAATAATAAGTAGGTGAAATAAATCAGTTGTTGTAGTAGAATTTCATTTTATAATTGTTCACAGTCTTCTAATAGAGTGTTGTACCCCATCTAAGCCTTATTTGTGCCTGTGTTGCATAGCTCTGGTGCCCCTTTGCGCCTGCATTGGCCCCTGTTCACGCACAAGTTTTGTTTTGCCTTGATTTTCTCTTTGATCAACCTTGTTACAACTACTCTTCCTTAAGTCTTTGAGTGCCTTTTGGTCCCTTTGAAGCCTCCATTTGGTTTTCTTTCATTTTTTAGTACATTTGGTAAGGATATTTTTAGGTTTTCCTTTGTTCTTAACATTAGTTCTTTATCAAACTGAGTAGTCACTAAAATCTAATTCAAGATGAACTCTAAAATTCACTTCAATTAACCTAAGGAGCATTTGAAACTTAAAGACACACATAGAGGTCTAGGCTAGAGACGTGTTCCAACATCTTTAAATGCAGGAGTTGTCATTTTTTTCAATATTACAATCTGGTGGTGATATCTCATTCCATGTACGTAAGTGTATAGGATCATTCTCCACGTACCTTCGAGTATATCGAATGGAACTCCATGCATAAAAAATATATGGGAAATATCTCATCAAATGATTACACATTAGGCGACACAACTATAGACTACACTTCCATGTACCATCGAGTATATTTTCGAAGTCCACCACAGGTTGCTATCCATCCATAGGTAACCAAGTCAGTTTCCTTGTATACCATGATACACCGAACACAACATTTAGGGAGATTATCTGCATGTACGTTAAGTCCTTGGTTCTCCAAGGTGTATATTGCACTTCATGGTTGCTTGGTAAACCTTTTGCATAGTTTACCTCTTTGTTTTATTTTGTGTTGTTAATTTCTAAAATCAATTAATTTATGGCTGAATAACATTCTCCCCATAGAACAACTCCTTAGTAGACCTTAGGTTGAGACTAATGACAATAGTTCCCAAGTCCACCAGTTAAGGAAACCCCTCTAAGAGGAGTCTTGGTCCTTCTCCTTATTTGGAAAATATTGTTGCTCCTTACATGGCAATGTTGTCCCTTCCCGGATTTACCATTGGTTTGCTAGTTTGGTTCTTTTCAACCACTATGGTTCCGAATGTCCAAAAAGATTTTCAACCAATTTCTCCTCCACATGAACAATATCAACCTTAAGTTGATCCTAAATTTGACCCTTTGCCTTCTTCACCTATTGTTTCTTCATCCATTTCTTCATCCTCGCCTGGTGAATTCTTGATTTTAGTAATAAGGAAGCTAAGAAGAAGAAGAAAGGGAAGAAGAAGAAGAAGAAGAATAAGCAAGATAAGTAGAGGGACAACCAAGAAACCATTTATACACATGCAACTAGTATGGAGGAACCTTCAAATCAACCCCACAAAGTTAAATTCCCTTGCATGTCATGTATGAAGCCTCAAAAGTGTTAGAAAAAATCACAAATTCTCAGCCATGACTTCTAGCTGGTTACCATAATGTTTCTCCCAATCCTCCACTAGTTGATGAAGTGATCGATCAGAATCTAAATCCAATCAATCCCACTATCTCTGAACGTGAATCCCATGTGTTTGTTCCCGACCAACCATTGGTTGAGAAAATGGCTGACCCAATTCCACCTTTATTCCATCATACTTTTCCCATAAAGAGTGAGGAGCATACCACTCAGGTTATTCTCGTTTCTTTAGGTTCCAATGGACTAGGGCATAGTCCTCCTATTCCCACAGTACTAGAGAGGAATTCTCCTGTTCCCATAGTATCCCCTCCAATTAGCATGGTCACTTCCTTTGACTGGAAAGATATCATCTTCCTCCTTACATGCCCTTCTAGATCATAGTACAAGATTATAATGTGGTCATACCTAGCACAATCATAGATGAAGGATCTTATGTTAGTATTCTATCCTCCACTACTTGGCAAGCTCTAGGTTCCCCACAACTTGTGTCCGCCATTATGAATATGTTAGCTTTTAACAAAGGAACCAATCAATTTTTAGGGATCCTTCCTAAGTTTCCTATTACATTGGGAGGAAAAATTGTATGTATTGATATTATGGTAGTCCAAGGCCCTTTGGATTTTAGTTTACCCCTTGGGCATGACTATGTTTATGTCATACAACAAGTAGTCTAATTAGGTGAATGAAATGAATTTTGGGGGAATTTACCTTGAATTGAGTCATTATGATGGGGGCATGCAAACCAATTTCAAGCATACTTTCCCATGTTTCAAGTTTGTGCAAAAAAAGAAACCATTTTCATCCTATCCTGTGATTGCTATTTTTATCAACTTTTTTCTACCAGAAGAGCCTTGGTTTTTTAATTTTATTGTCACCATCTGCTTGGCTGATTATACACTTTCACTTAGTTTTTATCCTTTACTGACGAACTGCTACAATGAGTGGTTTTTACCCTTTCCTCTTGACCTTTGTGTGTTTTGAGCTATTTTGTCATGACTAAAACCATTTGTTGTCCTTTATACCACTCATTCCTCTAGGAGGAGCACACTTTTGTCACTTTTTCAGACTTCACAAACTTACGAAAAAGGAACCCACTGTAGTCCTCTTTCATCTCTTTTCAGACTCCCAAAATATGAAATCATTGTTGAGCACTTGTATTTTCAAACTTGTTAAAGTAAATGAAAATACATCTACTAAGTATAAGTTTAACCCTTTTCTGGACTAAGATAGAATAAATAAAAAAAAAGGAATACCTCAGTCGAACATGGCTAAGAGGTTGTCATGGGTATTATTTTCTGCCTTTTAGGACCTAAGGGACTATCTAACAAAAAGAAACATCTAGATTTTTCTTTCCTGCCTCTTTTTCAAACTCTTTAAACATGAAAAAGATGCCAACTTATACCTTCACTGGAATCATTAAAACATCAAACATTGATGGACTCGTCGTTCTTTACGAGACCAAAAGACTCTTTCTTTGGGTTTGTTAAATATTCTAAGAGGGATTCATCCGAAGGACGAACTTAAAGATCAAGGAAATGTTATCCTCTTCAAGCTTGTTAAAAAATAAAGAGGTACTGACCAGTATGATTGGGGAAATTAGGAAAACAAAGTACTCCATTTGTTAATGGCAATGAGTTGCTCTTGAACACGACACTTCATCTTCTTGGCTATTGGGTTGGGAAATATTCTTGTCTTTTGGTTTATCATACCATTTCAAAGCCTCTATTTTTGGTTTTGGGTCAATGTTTCCAACTCCATTCAGTGTCGTCATTGTGTTCAAGAGAATTCATTCATTCAATATATGCTAAAATACTCTTAAGCCTTCATTCCATGTCTACCTTTCTTGATCTAGTTTTGTATCAACACCATTCTGTCTCAAATCATCATACCTATTTTTTGTCATTGATGGGGGATACATCATGGCCCTCCTGTGATGGGTCACTTCCTGTTGACATCAACTCATTATCCAGGAAGTTGAATTAGAAAAATCCCTTGGTACCTTAGTGCTTGCATACATCAATGGAAATTTTCCTCACTCTTGGCGACATGTTTACATCATTTTCCTTCGACTGAAAGATTATGTGTGGTGTTTGACATCAACTCATTTATTCACACCATATGGAGTGTACTGCAGTACCTTGAGGGACATTAACATCATCAGTGGTTTCTCTCGTGTCTACAAATGAATTACATCATTGGTCGATAATCAAATGGTGTCTACCATGTTCGACCTTAGCTCATTGATTTACATGGTTAGACATGTACAATGGTTGGTCGTGTGAATAAGATAGAAGACCTCAGATCTAGTTTCATCCATTCGGGTTGTGATTTCAGTAGTGGTACAAGATCACAATGTATGATGGCTATGAACATACATGAATTAATCTAGTCATGGGACCACCATTAGTCATCCATCGACGTGTCTTTTGGTCATTGTACATGTAATGATTAGCTAATGTGCTGAGTATGGGTATGCCTCTGTCAGTAAAGATGTCATGATGTAAATGTATTGTAACAGATGATGATCTCGTTAGTTGTTCTTGATCCCGACTTGTAACAAGGTAAATAAATTTAGTCATCAACTATAATTTCTAACTTTGTGCTTTAGGGGGAACATGTTATAGGATATTTTGTCACATCTGGTCAATAGGTCTTCAAATGGATAAATCTGTAACAACCATGGTGAAAATTCCATGTAATAAAAGTTAATAAAGGAAAAATAATAACCATTGATTATGGGACACTTATTCCAAGCTGAATGTTGGGAAAAACATCCTAGTGTGGGTGTTCATTAGTGTATGAAGGCCAAGGAAATTGGCAAAGGCAATGGCTAAGGCTTTGGAAAGGAAAAATGGCATTTTTGGCACATTTATTTATGAAAATAATGGATATTAGGAGAAAACGAAGGTGAAAGATCACAAGTTGCATGTGAGGAGGAAAATGAGGGAAAATAATGGAAAATGAAGAAAAGAGAGGCCATTGAATATGGCATAGGGGTGCTTGGAATTTGGCTCAACCAATCTATGGTTAGGTGGAACGTGGTAGTCCCATATCGGGTTGGATTTTCCATTCATTAATAAGAGGTTCTTTCCTTGGAATCTTATGTGTAAATATATTGGTTTATATGTGGATTCTATGGATGATGTATCCTTGATATTTCTATTGTTATTATGTTGGTTATAAGCATGTATTATGACAATGATGATGTATGGCTCTCCTCATGTTTTTATTTGTAAATGAATGAAAAATCTATCTAATGATATAAGGGAACAATGCTTCTTAGTGTTTCTCAGATAAAAATGAGACCCCTATGCTTAGATGTGTTGTTTAAACCTATAGATTACATTTTTGTGACATGTTTGACGAAATGTTTGTCATTGCTAATAGGGGTCTTATCTAGACCTTGTCAATGTTTTCGCAAATGTATCATTTTTATTTTTTGTAAGTTCATTTCCGAACCTGTCATTGCATTCTAGTGGGCTCTGGGCATGAAACAGTGGCACAAATCCTTGAGTCACAGGCACATGTTTGAGGAGAAAAGTCCCCAAATGCATGCATACCCATGTTGTTGGAGCATCTGTAGCCTCCTAGAGGCACCCTTGTCCATATCAAGGGAGTGTTTGGGGGTTGGATGGTCTAAAAAATTAGTGGGACCTAGGGACTAGTCCTGAGTGTTTGGATGGCTCCTGGGATTTTTGTTGTTGATGTGGAAGGTTTATGTGGTGTGTTTTGGTTGATTCCACTTCTTTAAGGTAACCTAGGAGGTTGAATCCCATTATAGTGGCCTCTCATCAGATATTTACCCCAATTGGCTAGTAACTTGGGTAGATGTGGGATGAGGGTGTTATAGAGTGGTATCAGAGCATGGTTCACCCCTTGAACTAGATGGGTGATGTGTGTTAGTCATGCATTCATGTCAGTTTCACATGTGTTAATCATCCTTGTGGTATATATGGTTGTTGCATATGCATGGTGTCAGTCATGGTTACAGTTATGTCACCATGTGAAAGAGGATGTTATTGTTGTGAAGTGTGTCATCATGAGTGTATTATTGGTTGTGTGTTGTTATGTGTATTATTGCTTACATATTGTCAAATGTGTATTAATATGGTTGTTGTTATCATACATGAGGTCATGGTATGTGTAGTTGATATGGTCATGCATTGATGACTGGACTCTAGCTAGAATGATTGTTATATGCTTATATGATTATGTATTATATGTATATATGTTGTCATGATTATGTTATACATGTACTGTGTTTATTGGTTGATCTTACAGATGAGATATCCTCTCTAAAATTAGCTAAGGTACATTGGTTTATTGTGATTTGGTTTAGCTGACAGGTATGCCTTGCATGAAAGAGATCAAAATGACTAGCAAGATGGTAGACTACAAATATTGCCCCTATGAATTAAATGAGCAGTGTGGTATTGGACACTCTTCTTATTTAGCAGACACATTAAGAAGCTTGAAGGAAGAAATAAGGAGGCGTAAGCTGGACAATGGAAAAGTCATGCAGGCACAAGAGAAACAAGTAGAGGTTGATGCAATACTCCTTCAAAGTTTGTTAGAATTGCAGCAACAGGGGCCACTTCGGATCAGCCATGGGCAAGAGGAAAAAACTAATGGGGCATATAGAAGTAGGTCTCATGGTGGTCACAGGTCGGATAGATATGACACTGTGAGAGTTGGCAGATTGTTGGATACTCCATATAGGAGAGATGATGGAAATAGGTACTACTCTAGTTCTAGTTCTAATAGGCATTATGATTGTCATCGTTATCATCCTTACATGAGTAGTGATAGCGGATGCTTGCCATATGAATTTAAGAAAGAAAAGACACCTACCTTTGTTGGATATTTGAAGAAGCAAGAAGATGCAGAGGTTTGTATACTTGGGATGGATAATTTTCTTGAGTTGCATAATTACACAAATAATATTAAGGCTAGAGTAGCTATCTTTAGCCTGAGAGGTAAAGCAAATATTTGGTGGGAAGATGTGAAGCGAGTTAGAGACATCAAGACATAGGACTTGAGTTGGCATTAGTTGAAGAAGCTTTTTAAGAGACGTACCTATCAGAAAGGTACTACGATGGTAATGCCAAAGAATTCTATGAGCTAAAGATGGGATCAATGACAGATGAAGAGTACACGACTAAGTTCTTCAAGCTACTGAGGTATGTAATGTATCTTAAAGATGAGAAGGCTAAATTTTAGCGATTTGTCAGTGGATTTCCATTAGCATTTAGAGATCATATTGAGTATGATAAGCCTCAGTCACTTGAGAAAGTTATTTGGAAATTGAAGCATTGCTATGAGCAGTCGAAGTGTAAGAATGAATCTCAGAAAGGATGGAAAGGGAAAGATAAAGGTAAAGGTAAATGGAAACCGAAAATAATAAGGCCTCAGAATGGAGAAGAGAAATAAAATGTGGCACCACAAAAGAAGTTCAATGTAGATGGGCAGGCACATGGGTCACAACATAGAAGTGATGGTATTGGACGATTGGAGTGTTTGACATGCAGTAAGAAGCATCTCAAGAGAGATTGTTCATGGAATCAGGGTGGTATGCCTCATATATATAGTGCATAGGAGGTGTAGACTATGGGGGATGTTGGTCAGAGCATTCTTCGTATCTATGCAACACTAGATAATAGGTAGGAAAACCATTAGGAATTTATCATTGAGATGGGCGGTAAGCTTTGTGATCAAGTTGTTTCTATTTTGATTGAACCTAGATCTAATTATAGTTATGTTAGTCCTGACTTGGTGGATAAGTGTGGTTTGAATAAAGAAGTGCATGCAGAATCTTGGGTAGTGAAGTTGGCTACAGGTACAAAGAAATTAGTTCATTGTTGGCTAATATCTTATGAATTTGAGTTTAATGGCATGTTTACATCAACACACTCGAATGTATTGGCATTGGGATCATATAGTATGCTATTGGGTATGGACTAGCTATACCTTCATATGAATAAGGTGGATTGTTATGACAAATCCATTGAGTGCTTGGATGAGAATGGGGAACCTAGAGTCTTATAGGGAAAGAAGAAATCCACATCAGTTAAGATGGTGACATCTATGCAAGCAAAGCACGGTCGCAAAAAAGGGTCTGTGTTATTTGTAGTGCATATTTCTAGCGACAAAGGAAAGGAAGTTGAGGAAATTTTTTTTTTAGCAAATGCTTAGTTCTACAATAGTTTGAGGATGTGTTTACCATAGATGTTTCAGAGTTGCCACCTCACAAGGAAGTAGAGTTTTCTATTGAGTTGGTACTAGGGGTAGCACCAGCATCAAAAGGAACACAGAGGATGAGCACTCTAGACTTGGTAGTGTGAAAATTCGGCTAACCCTAAGTCCTACTGCAACAACTGATTAAGTTTCTTCTATTTCTTGAATAACTTGAACAAATTATTTACTGCATCCTACGGTAAATATCAAAACTAATAGACTACAAATTTCACAAATACAATGTTACAGAAGAAATAAAAACATTAGAAGAATAGATCAACACACACAATAAAACATCGTTTTTTTTGGACCAGAGTCTTGAGAAAAACCCAACATCAAAAAGCCAGTGTAGCAGCTGAGGATTTTATTATTATGCATTAGTAAATCCGAGTACAAATCTATGGAAGCTTAAATCTAGCTTTCGATAAAGAGAAATAACCGACAGGAGATCTAGTGAGAAAATAATCATTCCCACTAGTGATCTGATAGTGACCTTGGCTCAAGATGAGCTGTCCATTGCTGCCTCTACATTGCTTCTACATCAGCCTGTGCAGATCTGCGTCCCACAACTCAAACCATCATCTCTCTTGCTAACAAATCAAGTTCTCTCTAAAAATAGATTCTCCCGGCCTCTAAGCTCTCACTACAGCTTTTGGAAATGAATTTTGACTTATCCTCAGAAAAATACGGATCTCCCTTTGAAGCTTTTCACTACCTCTCTGCTTTGTGTTGCCTCTCCGTGGCACTCACTGTCTCTCTGCTATGCACACAATGAATTGGAGAAACTTTCTTCCAACCTTACTATCCTTACCCCACTCTCACTACTTCAATCTTACTGAGTCACCTCTAGAAATTGACTGCTGCTACTCTGGAGATCGATTTCCGAGCAAATAAAATTCTTTGTCTCATAAGTGTGTTCTCCAACCACCATCAAATTTCTTCTTATAATTTCTCGTTGAAGCTTCAAAGGCTAAGATTAAAACATAATCGATGGCTAAGATTAATTAGAAATTGATCCAAGTCTTCTTCTAAAAGATTCTCACCATTACTTAATTAATACCCTTTAATTAATAAGTTTTCCTAAGTTTAGACATAGATACCATCAAAAATATTAATTATTTTAATTAAGTCGTCTCTAGGTGGAATTTTCATAAATGGTTTCTAGGTTTTGGAGAATACATGTATTCTAGCCTCTCCACAAAGTTTTGTGGCTAGAACACATCTGGTTCTACAAAATCTAACACTCCCTCTTAGCGAGGAATGTGTTCTAGTGCTGCAATCCACTAAAGCAACACCCTATCTCTACACCACCTCCTGTTACATTGTTGATGTCTGGCTGCTCTGTCCATCATTGTTGCACAACTCTAATATGAGCTACATCTATGTTGTTCTTAACCTTGCTGAACTACTGCCAACACTACATTTTCACTACAACTCTCTCTCCATCTGCGATTTCTACAACTGCAACAACTTAAATGAAAAAGCATCCAAAACATTGAACCAACTGTGGTTAGTGTCATGGATCCCAGAGACAACCTAGGATTTCTTACAAGATGAGTACCTCAGCACATCTAAATTATGAGTGTCTCGAATGATTCTGATTAAAGGGAGACCTCACTTATATTTTATATGTATATATATGGGGTTGGTTCATTCACTTAAAGAAGTACAACATGGATTTCTGGTATTACTTCACATACACAAATCTCAGAAGTATGCATAAAAATAGTGGAGGCCGAGTAGTTCAAGGGGTTACAGCTTAATAAGCTTTTGCAGAGTGGATGAGAGAGGATAAGGGAGAAGAGTAACTCATCACATAGAGCATAAGGCTTCAAGAATTCTATACTTAACACACATAGCTTGAGGCATTAAGGATTTCTATGCTTATTTGAGTTACAAGAATAAATAATGAATGAAGGAGGAGCTAACAAATATGATTCATGTGTTCTGCATTTAAAAACATAATTTCAAGAGTCCACATAGGCATATACATAAACAATGTTGAGACAAATCAATCTGTGAAACAGTTACATGCATTTACATTAACATGTAGATACTAATGAATCCGTGAGGGAGCTTGAAATATTTCTAGCAACTATAATTGCATGAATTCGGAAAAGAATCATTAACATAAAAATGAGTTTTGACAAAGGACTTCCATTTCAAGAGAATTATGCAGAGGCCTCAACCTCAAGTGAACCGACAGAGGATCCACATATCAACTTAATGGGCTTAGATAGCGAACATCAAGTTTTCCTAACCCAAGATGACCAAGAGGCCCATGAATTCAACCAATTTCAAACTAAATATGGAGAGCCATTTGATTTTAGAGAAGGCTATGGTGCAATAGTCTATGAGGTTCATAAACAGTACAAATTGAGAAGCAGAACCATAGATGTGCCTCAAACTACGAAGCTGAAAGATACTAAACAACCTAAAAAATCAAGGGATAAAGTTGTCCCAATAGAATCCTCTGATAAAACACACCCAAAGGAAGTTACTGTGGAAGATGTATTAGACTTACAACCTTCAAGAAATCCTTCATTTACATTCCATTCTCCAACAGAAGATTTGAATGACCCTCCAGAAAATAATTTCAAATCAAATGCACCTTATAACGACATACGTAATCAACAGAATGTCAATGAAAACTCAGCTGAAAAAGAAAAACTTGCTGCCCAAAATATAAAGATTCAGATAGAAAAACCTTTTAACTTAGAAACAGAAATTGGCAAGCTGAAAATAGCCATTCCTCTCTCTGAATTGGAAAAACATGAAGTTTACAGACAACAAATCAATAGGTCATTGCAAATATAAAAAAATAAGGATGCAGTCAATGTTTTAGATGATCAACCATAACTAATTTTTGGTCCAGAAGTCAATGGTAAATCAATAGATGGAGGAGTTCCTCTATTCTATGTCAGTTTAAACATTCATGACAAAGTGTTACATAATGCAATGTTTGACTCAGGGGCTTCCCATAATTTAATGCCACAATTAGTGATGGAAAAGCTAGATCTAGACAACACAAGACCCTACAAAGACCTGTTTTCATTTGATTCCAGCCAGGTCAGGTGCCTAGGCCTAATAAAAGATCTTTGTTTTTCTTTAGTCCAATGTCCAACTAAGACTATCTTGATGGATGTGATGGTAGCTGACATTCCACCTAAGTATGGTATGCTTTTGTCCAGATCTTGGGGTACTAAAATTCAAGGATCCTTGCAGCTAGACATGTCCTATGCCACGATTTCAATCTTTGGCCAGCCAAAGAGATTGTACCGGGAAACATTGATGAAATATGTGGTTAGAAATCAAGAAAATCCCAAAAACTTCCACATCTATTCTATTCACTCTGACATGGATTCATTTATCTTATACAATGCTGACCTGTGTCCCAAAGTTGAGGCCAAACTCCTGAAAACAACACAAACAGAAAGCATCAATGAACAATCTAGTGCCCAAAACCAAAAGATTGTTGACACGATTGATACAACTAACCAAAATGACATATCATATGAGTTACAAAATCCAAACCTTCCCACTGAGCAAACTTACAAAACTATTGAGACAAGTGTTAATCAAGAAATCTTATGGTACTCAGAGTTTGATGGGTTAGTGAACAAATTAGGAGTAGGGACAGGTGTTTGGATACACAACATGCAAAATGACCATGCTCAAGGTCATGCATATAGGCTAAATTTCAGATGTACAAACAACATGGCTGAATATGACGCCCTTGTATTAGGTCTCAAACTGATTAGAAGTCTATGGGAAACTAAGATTTCAATTCTAGGGGACTGAGATTTAATAATACAGCAGATGAAGGGAAATTTTGTTACAAACGATATTAGGCTAAGGTCTTACAGAGGAGCAACAACTGAATTACTTAACAACTTCTTAGAATTTCAGCTCACTAAAATTCCAAGAAGTCATGACTTACATGCACATAGTTTGGCAACTTTTGCCAGCACTTGTAAACTTCCTTTTGAGCCCAATCACCACTTCACTGCTAAGATCAAAAACAGACCTGCTGTCCCAGATAATTTAAAAAATTGGCAAGTATTTGAGAATGACACCCAAATAAATAATTTCTTGACATTGAAAGAAGAATTCTCAAGTATAAACATAGACACAAGCACTATTGATGATCAACAACAAATTGATAAAGTTGAGCTAGATATATCAGTTGAAATAGCAAATCTGATTTTGCATCCAACAACCTTTGACTGTACAAAATTACAAAGGCTAAAACAAACAGATTTTGGTGAAATTATTGAGGAAGAATCTGAAGTAATCGAACTAAAGGATAATTTCTTGCCCACAGGTTTAACTCCCTTAGAAGATATTTTTCACTCAAATGACATTCCTAGAAAGCCAAAAATGCAACCCTAAATGCAGAAATTGAGGACTGTCACTTTGGGACTACAGAAAATCCAAAAATGGTAAAACTCTCCAAAGCATTGCTTGTTGATCAGAAGTTAAAATACATTGACTTGTTTAAGGAGTTCCAAGATGTCTTTTCCTGGAGCTATGAGGACCTCAAGTCCTTTGATACTTTAGTCATCCAACATACTATACCCTTGAAAGAAAATTAGAAACCTTTTAAACAAAAGCTTAGAAGTGTGAATCCTGTCCTCCTTCCCCTGATTGAAATAGAAGTTAAATGAATGTATGAAGCTAGAATCATTGCACTTATCAGGTTCTCTAAGTGGATTTCAAACCTAGTACCCACTAGAAAGAAAACTGGAGAGATAAGGCTTTGTGTTGACCTAAGAAATTTGAATAAAGTCTCTCTCAAAGACCACTATCCCTTACCAAAGACGGATCATATCTTACAAAGGGTAGTATGGGCTTCAAGGATTTCATTGTTAGATGGCTTTTTAGGATTTAATCAGATTTTGGTTCACCCAGATGATCAGGATAAAACTGTCTTTACAACACCCTGGGGAACCTTTAAATATGTCAAAATGCCTTTTGGACTAAAAAATGTTGGAGCAACATTTCAGAGGGCAATGGACATAGCCTTTTCTAAGGAGATTCATGATTTCTTAGTCATATAGCTTGATGATCTTACTGCTTTCTCAAAATCAGACCAGGAACATCTAAAGCATTTAAGACAAGTGTTCCTAATTTGCAGAAAATATGGCATATCATTAAACCCAAAGAAATCACTGTTTGGCCTAGAAGAGGGCAATCTCCTAGGACACATAATTTAAAAAGATGGTATAAGAATAGATCCAGACAGAATTCAAGCTATCCTCCAAGTGCCTCACCCAAGAAACATCAAACAATTACAAGCTTTTTTGGGCAAGATCAATTTCCTGAGAAGATTCATCCCCAATCTGGCCGAATTGATAAGACTGTTGAATAATATATTGAAGAAAGATTCTAAAGTCAAATGAACAATAGAAGCCAAGCAGGACTTTGAGGAAATCAAAATAGCTTTCACAAGAACACCTGTTCTTACAAGTCCTAGGTTTGATAAAGATTTCATAATCTTTTCCTTTGCATCTGAGCATACTATTGCTGCTGTCCTATTACAAAAAGATGGCTTAGGATGTGATAAATCCATTTCTTTTTTCAGCAACGCACTTAGAGATGCCCCACTTAAATACCAAATCATGGAGAAGTAGGCATATGCCTTGGTGAAGGCCATAAAAGATTTCAGAGTTTATATCTTGTACTCTCATATAATTACCTATGTTCCTAATGCAGTGGTTAAAGATATTCTTACCCAAGAAGGAATTGAAGGTAAAAGAGGCAAATGGATAGCCAACATTTTAGAATATGACATTGAGATTAAGCCAACAAAACTCATAAAATGACAAGGGCTAGCCAAATTAATGACCGAAACCAACTTCCAAGCCCTTGACATCAATGAACTGGATAACGAACAAGAGATGTCGACTCCACAGATCAATCAAGCCTTCATACAATCACCCTGGTACACTGACATGTGTTTTCTATTGTTAAACCTGCAAGCTCCTCTAGGGTTATCCAAAACCAAAAAGAGATTCTTGAAAATGAAAGCTTCAAGGTTTTGTATCATAGATAATGTGTTGGTTTAGAAAAATCGTGAAGGTATTTTTCTTAATTGTCTAACATTGGATGAACTCTGACAAAGTCCTCAAGGAATTTCATGTAGGAGACTATGGAGGACACTTGTATTGGAAATATACAGCTGATAAAATCCTAAGGGCTAGATTTTATTGGCCTTCCCTATTTGCTGATGTGAAAAAATTTGTAACGTCTTGCCATAAATGCCAAACCTTTGAAGGCAAGAAAAAGCTATTGCCCTTACCCCTCAAACCCATTTCAATTGAAAGGCAATTTCAAAAATGGGGTTTAGACTTCATTGGGGAGATTCACCCTTCAACTTATGGTCAGCATAGATGGATTTTGATAGCCACATATCACTTTACCAAGTGGATAGAGGCCATCCCTTGTAGGCAAGCTAATGACTCAATCATCATACAATTCCTAGAGACCAATATCTTGTCTAGATTTGGCTGTCCAGAAAAGATCATTACAGACAATGCAGCTGCCTTTAAGTCCAAAATAATGATCATTTTTTGTCACAAATATCATATTACCCTAGGTCATTCCACAGCCTATTCCCCTCAAGGTAATGGCCTAGTTGAATCCTCCAACAAAAGCCTCATCAACATTATCAAAAAAGTCCTGGAAGAGAATAAAAAGAATAAATGCTCTGTGGGCAGACAGATTGACCACAAAAAGGTCCATTGGAACAAGTCCATATGAACTGGTGTATGGTCTAGAGGATGTTTTCCCTTCTTCTCTAGGAATCCCTGTGGTCAAGTTGCTGCAAGAAATACAAGCAGATCCAAATGACATTCAGAGAAGGATCAATCAAGCTATTCACTTGCAGCAAACATGGGAGGAAGTATACCAGAGAACCTAGGTACTACAAGATA
Source organism: Pinus taeda (assembly GCA_000404065.3). Taxonomy (NCBI): domain Eukaryota; kingdom Viridiplantae; phylum Streptophyta; class Pinopsida; order Pinales; family Pinaceae; genus Pinus; species Pinus taeda. The sequence goes on from APFE031711589.1 coordinate 36,140, forward strand.
AACTCAAGAAGATCTTTGATAAAATAACAAAAGCTGAAGATTTCTTGATAGGAGATAAAGTGCTGAAATGGGACTCCATGAGGGAAGAAAAATGAAACATGGGAAATTTGATTTTCTTTGGAAAGGACCATTTGTGATTCAAGTTGTACAAGGCAACAACACCTATTTTCTCAGGAGTTTGGATTGCACAAATACTGAAGAAGGTCCGGTCAATGGGAGAATGCTCAAACATTATTTTGATCCCCTTTGATGAATACAACGTAGCTATATATTGTACATAAATATTTGTATTTCCAGTATTTTCATTTACAGCAGTCAGGTAAGGAACCAAATGCAGCAAATTTTGAAGAAAAATTAGGGAACTGTATCACCTTTTGGTGTATATTTTGAATTTAACACAAGTAATCAAAAGGAAAAACTTGGAAAGTATGAAAATGATGATAAACACTCAGAGAAACCAGAAAGAAGTAGAGTTGCAATTTCATACATATCAACTTTAAAAAGCATTGCATACATGTTACAAAGATTCAGATTAATGGTCTCCAAGACAAGGAAGTTTTAGACTACAACAAGAATTGAAGAACAAGGCAATCTGACCTACTGTTCTTGGCTTTTCATTGGGAAAAGCCATCCCCAAGTGGAGCCACTGTTAGGTTCCTATACCAATAGGTTTCATTTTTCATGATTGACAGTAGAAGTGCTAAATATGTTCATCCTTGCATACTGCAAAGGTTCCATATTTTATATACAGACAAAGAAAATGAAAAGAGGGTATGCCTTAAAAGAATAATCAAAAGGCAAGAAAATTAATTGGTCAGAAGAAAAAAGAGTTAAAATGAACCTCAAACCAAGAGACCAAGAAAGTGGCTAATCAAAATGTCACTGTTATCTTATTTGCAAGTTCACCATGTGGAGATACTGCTGCTTATTACATTTGATGGATGGCCCAATAGTTCAATCTAGACCAAGCCATGTTTGAATTTATATTGCAGAATAGAGAAAGTCTATCTGTCCAAATAGTTCAAGCTTGGCAGATGAGTAGATAGGTAGAGAAATTAAGGAGCCCAACTGCTTAATCTGGGCCCTTGGAGAAGATAAGGGTACATTGAGGGCAGTCAAAAGAAAAGAAGACATACAGGGTTTGCCAGTTCAAGTGCACCCAATCCAAAAGAAGAAAAAATGTTAGGTGTATTAGGCTGGGTACGTAGTTTGAGGTTGCAGAAGCAAGTGTGCAATTATTACTCGTCTTGTCAAGAAGGATCCATTTCATCAATGACACAAGTGCCAAGGCAGTGGTTTAGTGGTACAATAGTGGAAGCATGACTAATTTCCCTTCATTTCCCCAAAGATCACTTACTAACATCCCCTCAAGGACCTTGGGATTTGCCCAAAAAAGTCCAGTTTCACTCCATTTTCATGAAATACCAAGTTGACATCTGAGTTGACCTAGTGAAAAGAAGCCACATTTCTTGTGTAAACATCATCATTCCACATTCCATTCATTTCCTATGTCTAACTTTCACTTCATAAACTTAGCATCTTCCCCTACAGTTTCACTCCATAAAGGCATATTAACATCTAATTTTACTATTTAGCTCCCTAAGTTACTTCCCCATCCCTATTTCATAAAAAAAACTATATAAAACCCCAAAAAAAAAAATACTAAATATCCCACCCCATACCAATATAGCTATATAGTTTAAGTCTCGGGAAAGATTTAGTCCATTTGGCACTAATATTAACCCTTCCGCATCCTAAGCCATGGAATTAATTTAAACCTTTGGTTAAATTAATAACCATA
>APFE031711589.1:37960-54427 GCA_000404065.3 Pinus taeda
CCCCCCACTCATAAACTTTATTAATCTACCCTCCGCGCTCATTATTTAAGTCTTTTGTATAAATGTTTTAATCAAATGTTAAACTATATCCCAGCGCATACCCATAAACCCATTAATCAAAGTCTAAACAGTGGCGCGCACATTAAAATATTAAAAAATGCGGGTCCCGCGCCCTGAACTGCACACCACTCCTCGTTGTCCTGTCCGTTGTCCGATCTCCCGTGTCGCAGATCCAACAATGGGCGGTGATTTTCAAACCCCGATCTGCCGGTGTTTAGTGTCCACGAGATTGCGGTTTTGTTGTCGTACCCTCGCCATGGGTCGTTCTCCTGCAGTGATCGGAGCCCCCCTCCCCAATACCGCCCAGGGATAAAGGTGGTGCGGGATAATACCATAAACCGCCCTCTAACCCCTGATGTCAGCACCATGTCACCGTGACGTCACGTCCGCGTCGGCCCGCTGCTCCCCTGTGTCCTTGTCACATGACCCTCTCGCTTCACCGCCCCATCAACGTGTCCTTCGCCATGTCATTGTCTGAGTCAGCAGCCACGTCACCATGTCGTACCCGCCTACCCGCCAAATGACGTCATGCTGACGTCATCTCAAAAAGCACCAAAAAGTCCCAAATTTCATAAAGTAGCGCAAAATGACCATTTTTCTTTCATTTTCATTGGTCATTATGGGAGCGTTGTGCATTCCGTTTACGTCGATTTGCTGCCCAAGCTCGAATTTACTCATCCAAGCCGTTACCTGTTTGCCCCTGTTTTCGTCGTTTACTCCATTTCACTTGCTTGAAACTCTGCAAACTTCCAAACTAAAGACACTCATGCACCTGAATGCTACTTAAAATTCACTAATTAACCCCTTGTTGGAAGAAAACCCTGTGAACTCGTGCCCACTTGCAAATTCACCATTAAAAAATTGTTTTAAAGTTCATTTTGCCGGAAGAATCTTCATACTGCCCATGCCTTGACCCCTTTTACCAAAATTCCTCTGCAAAAGTCTACCTATTCAACTCAAAAACATCCTTATTTTCTCTGCAGTTTGCCCCCACAGTTTATCAACCCAGTGAATTCATCAAAAGCAAGAAAAGTCGGCTTGAGCCCTGTAAATTTTCCTTTTTTCATAATTACAGACAATGAAGGTCACTACCATACCTAAACTCAGTCTGCAGCTCCTTGACAAAGCCTCAGAGGCAGTTCACAGTCTTCAGTAGTTGCACTAATCCTGGTTTTAAGTATAAGCACAGAAAAACTTCAAGATGGCCACTCCAGCAGCTTTAAACATTGTTCCTATCAATGCACCTAACAAAGAGCTTGAAGCACTGTCTTTAGTTGATAGGGACTACCTCATTCAGGATTTGGTTGGGGACATCAATCACTTGCAGAACTTATGTCAGCTGAGAAATAGTTATTTGAGAAATAGTGACATGTATGGAATTTGGGAATAAAATTTGCCCATCTACTTCTTGCCTTCTGTAAATATTTTCCCTGAGATAATTCACCTCTGCTGAAAACTATGACCCAACTCAAAGTGTTGTCAAGTCTCCATCTGGGAGCATACTCTTCCATATCACTCTTGATTCCATTAACCAAATTCTAAATTTCAAGCAGACTCAACTTTCCATCCCTTTTTCTATGAAATACTTGTTGGATGAAGGCCCCAAACTCTCCAGCTCTGAGATTGCCAGAATTACCAAGACATTCATGAGAGCAGACCGCCAGCCTACAAAGCCACCTCCTTTCTTATATGTCAATTTCAATGAGGTGGGCAAACTTCTTGTAGATATGATATCCTCTGTGCTATGTTTCAAAACAAGTGAGCACATTGATGAAACAGTGTTGGTTCTATTGTCTGCATACAGCCTTGGACAACGCCTTGCTCTCAAGTACAACTATGCCAAGTTCATTGCAAATAAAATCCATGACCAACTAGTAAAGCTGGATAGGGAGGGAGTCTTCAAATACTCATCATATATCTATCATTTTTTCATGTATTATCAATCAGATTGCTTCCAATGTCCCATCAATAAGTTGGATTCAAAGGGTGAGAGAAGGTCTATTATATTTTGGTCATCAGTCTTCCATCAGGTCCAAAACTCTCCTTACTCTTACTGTGAGTTCATTGACCAATTTTTTTACCTAGTCTCCTGTCTTTTGAAAAGAACTCCTCCTCCTAGATTATCATATGACATGCAGAAGGTATTGCAGTTGTCAAAGAACTACAAAATAGGTGATTGGTATCTCTACCAAAATCACACTGTCATTAGGATCTATGGTTGTGAGCTCTATCCCTACAGGCTCCCAAGATATGTACCCATGAGACTGTTTGCCTTGGAATACTATAGGCAACTCACCAATTCAGATCTCACTCATTTTCACAGTGCCAAGAAGAAAGCTCGCCTGAAATTCAAAGACCATCTAGGCCCCTTTATTATGAACAAGAAAGAGGGTTGGCAAGATGCTGATCAAATACTGGTGCATAAACTTAAGCTACAAAGGAGTTCCTGGTGGGTCCCTTATGACCTCGATGGCTTTATCAATGCCAAAAAATTAAAATATAGGCTGACAGCATATGAACATTGCAAAATCCCACAGCTTGAGCAATATGCTAATCAAGATGAGTGGGTGCCAGGAACATTAATTGAAGATCTTACTCAAGAAGAAATAATGGAGAAAAATGTCAAAGATTTAGAAAAAACTCTTGACTTGGATTCTTTTTAGCAGGTAACATTCAAACTGCCACACCAAGTTGGAGAGGGCACATCCACTGCTGCAGCTTCATAGGCTGCCCAAGAGATATCTACATTAGCAACAGGTATAGCGAAAGGAAAAGAAGTGATGGGGGCTGAGCAAGAAACAATTACAGAACAACCTACCACCTCCAAAGAGCAGATTCAAGGGCAAGCCCCTCCACAGCAAACTGAGGCATCACAGATTCCAGCCTTGCAAACTCCTCTTAATGAGGAAAGAGGTAAGAAACGAGACAAGGAAGAAACCACACCTCCAAGTGGGTCAACACAACAACCTAAAGCTAAGAGGCAAAGAATTGATCCTCAAGTTGAGGAAGAGATTAGTGAAGAAATCATAGAAAGCTCGAGGAGGGAGAGAGAAACAAGCCAACAAACAGTTACCAGCTCATTCCAGCAGGAGCAAGGTAGGCAGCATAGTACAGAGGTGTCTTCCTCAAGACAGCAAAGAAAACCACCACCGACAATTAAAGGAACTTTCATGCAAATAAAGGCTCAAAATGAATTGTTAAGAGTATAGCTGTATGATCAATTCCTGAAAGCAACACCCTCTAAACAACAAAGATTGATGGCATCTTATGACATCAAGGAGGAAAAGATGATTCTAACTCATTTTAAGCCTAAAGTTCCATAGCCCAAAACAGCTGCAGACTACATAAAGACAAACCTGGAAGTCCTCTCCAAGCACATACACCCAATGGATCAAAAATAGCTACATAAGCAAACAGGAGAAATGGTCTACGCCACTCTAGCAAACAAGGCCATGCTGGCCCATCAATTGAAAGAATCATTAAAAAATACAAACACTCAATTGGATCTAGAGAGAATGTCTTCCTCGGCCAAAGATAACCGAATAAAAACATTGGAGGAAATTATTGTGGATCTAGGACATGATCCTAAGGATCCCAAGGGCATCAGGGCCCTTATGAAGAAGAAACAGGATGATATTGTTGCACTCAGAAAACAAGCAAAGCTGCCTGCAACTATCCATCCTCAAACTGCAGAGCTTGTGCAAGAAAAAGAAGTTGATGATACCATGGATCTGCTCATGAGGATGAATCAAAGGATAATACAGATGGAGGAAGAGTTGGAGAGAGCATTGCAAGGCAAGTAGGGAGACTCTACCTCCCGCCACCTCAAATAGCTCCAACTATTGTCACTGATCCTCCCACACAAGCAGCAACGATCCCTCCTATCATTTCGGCATCCACAACAGCTACATCAACTATGGATGCTACAACAACAACAACAACAACAGCACCAGAATCTAGCATGAGTATGGAAGACATGATGAAAGAAGTCAAAGAGCTAGAAATTCAGGTGATAGAGGTGGAGGCCAAAGAAAAGTTCGCCAAGCTAGAGGCAAACTATGACAAGTCCAAGATGACAGTGGCTGAGAAGCAAAGGGAGATAAAAGCCTTGGACAATAGAATAAAGGCCTTAGAGAAAGAATTGGCTTTAGACAAGACTCTAGCTGAAATTAAAAAGATTCTGTGGGCCAAAATTGGCCAATCAATCAGTGACCAATGGCGATCAATTCAGGCCATACATGAGCAAATAGAGTTGATAGGCCTAGCTCAATTTGAAACTCAGAGGGTTAGAGCAACATTGGGAATTATGCCTGAGCAGGCCAATAAACTGATTCATTTCCTCAACGCTCATACAAAAGAGGAATTGGCAGCATTAGACATCAGTAGCAGAACCGATACCATTCTAACAACAAAAAAGGTGCTGACCATGAGAAATTTTGTGCAGACTCTGGAAAGAAAGTGCCAGGAAATGCAGGCTGAAATAAATGACTTTAAAATAAAAATAACAACATTGCAGACCAGAGGATTACCCAGCCTATTGACTAGTGCTGGAAAATTACTGTCCTATGAACAATATACTACCAGAATCAATAACGATGTTGCAAATCAGATTACAACATCTTCAAGTTCCTCAGAAGAAACAGGACCTCCCTCTGGGCAATCTCTTTATGACAAATTGGAAGACTTGTTTTATATTGAGCATGAAATCAATCATCTGTTTGAGGTCCCACCCAATTTTTATAGATACACAGAGGCAGATGAAACACTCATAAAGATAAGAAGACATCAGCTACCTCCAGATGATTGGTGGCAAGCAATACTGGAAATTTTGCCCAAGTAATTTTGGTCTTTTCCTCCTTTTTCAGCTTCAGATTTTTGGTCAGCTACAGGTCAGCAAAGTATGAATACAACAGGCAGATGGAAGTCAGAGCAGTGACTCAGCAAAGCACCAGGACAGCAAGTCCATAAAATGGAAAATTAAAGGCGCAACCTCAGCCGACTCAGTTGATCCCAAAAGTCAAATTTCTCTAACAAAATAGACAGCTAGCATACCAACAATTACTACAACATTTATTTCCTTCATCTACTTCCTTGAAGGGTTGGTAATGAAATTTATTGCGTGAAGACTCATCAGCTAGATTTTTTGTATCTCATTTTTTGTATATATACCTCCCCATAGAATGTATTAGGGGTTGGTGATTTTCTTTCTGAACTGCGCTGTAACATATCAGACCGTATTAATACAAAGTGATGTTGAAGTTCACTGTGTCTGAATCATCTGAAGGTGGATTGGATGTTCTGGGACCTGTTATAGAATTCCTGTGTCATTCTATGGAACAATAAGTTATTCTAAACTGTGTTTTATGTTCTCTATTTTCGTGAATCTCATATATATTTCATAATCTTGGTAACAGAGAAGAAGAATAGCATAGGATTTGTTTGAATGCATCCTATGTTCAATCTCTGCTATTAATTATGTTTTCTTCAGGATTAGTCATGAATATGAATTCTTAACTGCTCATGTTTTCACTAATTCTTTCATTTTGAATACTGTTTAGGAATCCTTAATTGCTCCTACATAATATTCATACACTTTCCCTCTGCCAACATAATGAAAGATTCTTGATTGCCTTTCATTCCCTGACTTCATTCCATCATTTCCAGATTTGAAAATTGTTCCTAGGTTGCCTATCCTGCTCTATAGCATTACCATTTCACCAAGAAACACTTTCAACAATTACACTTTCAGTGACTCCATGGCCCAATGGAAAAATTTGTTTTATACTTGCAACCCGGCTCTGTCTAAAATCACCATCCAACAAACTTAGAACCAAACCCTGTTCATCATAACTAGCCTAAAATACTCCAAAACAAAGCTAAATTGCAAAGAGAGAGCCCTCTCTGGTTGCAGGTAGGCTAGGACCTGCAGCTAAAAGATTGGTTAGTGGTTACCTTGACCATATTCCCTCTAGGAGGTAGGGAACAACTTGAGTGATAACATCATTGACGACTCCACTGGGGAATAATCAGTTTCCCTGTTTCAACATAGTCAAAGGAGATATCAAGCTTCCTATTTTCCAAAAGAATTTCCTGTGAAAAGTTGTTTAAAGCTATGATTATAAAATATTCTGAGAAAAACACCAAAAAAAAATTTAGAAGCTGGCTCCAAGGAAGAAGATTCGTTACACCAGGTCAAACCCTGACCCAGATCCTCCAGCTGTTTTTGAAAATCCCAATTTAATCCCTAGGATCCTTAGGACGCAAGAGCAACAAGAAGATTTTGCTGATTCAGGTCCTGAAGCAGTTTAGCAAAGCTATATTCCAACCCCTACTAAAGTTTCAGTTCGTCCTCACATTACTCCTACTTCCCCTAGTTCTTCATCCACCTCTCAAAAAACCTTCTCCACTCCTCCATCTATTACACATATATCTACCATTGTTCCTGCTCTTCCAGCTGTCCCATTTCTTCTTGCTGTTCCATTTATCCCTGTAAATATGGCCAAAAAATATGCTCCCTTGCAATTACCTGCAAATTTAGAGGCTGTGCCCCAAGACTATCAAAGTAATATCACTTATTTTGATGGTGCTGGTTCCTATACAGCACAACAACACACCAAGAATATGCAGGATTATTTTGAAAACTATGAAATTGATGATGATGATGTAAGAATGAAAATCTTTGTTCAGAGCCTAACTGGTGATGTAAGGACCTGGTTTAGGTCACTTGTTGCAAACTCTATAGGTAATCCCGAGGCCCTATATCAAATCTTCTTAAACAGATGGGAAAAGAAGAAACGCTCTTTACATATATTAACTGAATATGACAATTTAAAAAGGGGTCCGCAAGAAACTGTCCAAGACTATTGTGCTAGATTTAATAATGTATACAATGCCATTCCTCAGAACCTTAGACCCCCACCTGACTTAGCCTTGATCAAATTCCCTGATGGATTTGATTCAGACATAGCATACCAGTTGAGGGAAAGAGCCCCTCCCAGCTTAGCAGACATGCAAAATATAGTTGTTAGTGTGGAGGCAAACCTGATTGCCAAACGAAATCGGGCTAGAACTGAAAGAAGAACAACATTCAAAGAAGAACCTTCAGCATTCGAACAGAAATTAGACGCCATCATAAAAGGAATGGACATATTAGGAGATAGGGTGGAAACAATTGAAATAAAATCATCATGGGAGGGTCAAACAAGCAACACAACTAGAAATCCTAATTTTAGAAAAAATCAAAACCCAAATGCTGGAAGGACTGGCCCTGATTAGAATATCAGACCTCCATTTCAAGAGAATTATGCAGAGGCCTCAACCTCAAGTGAACCGACAGAGGATCCACATATCAACTTAATGGGCTTAGATAGCGAACAACAAGATTTCCTAACCCAAGATGACCAAGAGGCCAATGAATTCAACCAATTTCAAACTAAATCTGGAGAGTCATTTGATTTTAGAGAAGGCTATGATGCAGTAGTCTATGAGGTTCATAAACAGTACAAATTGAGAAGCAGAACCATAGATGTGCCTGAAACTACCAAGCTGAAAGATACTAAATAGCCTAAAAAATCAAGGGATAAAGTTGTCCCAACAGAATCCTCTGATAAAACACACCCAAAGGAAGTTACTGTGGAAGATGTACCAGACTTACAGCCTTCAAGAAACCCTTCATTTACATTCCATTCTCCAATAGAAGATTTGAATAACCCTCCAGAAAATAATTTCAAATCAAATGCACCTTATAACAACATACATAATCAACAGAATGTCAATGAAAACTCAGCTGAAAAAGAAAAGCTTGCTGCCAAAAATATAAAGATTCACATAGAAAAATCTTTTAACTTAGAAATAGAAATTGGCAAGCTGAAAATAGCCATTCCTCTCTCTGAATTGGCAAAACATGAATTTTACAGACAACAAATCAATAGGTCACTGCAAATATCAGATAATAGGGATGCAGTCAATGTTTTGGATGATCAACCAGAACTAATTTTTGGTCGAGAAGTCAATGGTAAATCAGTAGATGGAGGAGTTCCTCCATTCTATGTGAGTTTAAACATTCATGATAAAGTGTTACATAATGCAATGTTTGACTCAGGTGCTTCCCATAATTTAATGCCCAAGTCAGTGATGGAAAAGCTAGATCTAGACAACACAAGACCCTACAAAGACATGTTCTCATTTGATTCCAGCCAGGTCAGGTGCCTAGGCCTAATAAAAGATCTTTGTGTTTCTTTAGTCCAATATCCAGCTAAGACTATCATGATGGATGTGGTGGTAGATGACATTCCACCTAAGTATGGTATGCTTTTGTCCAGATCTTGGGGTGCTAAACTTCAAGGATCCTTGCAGGTAGACATGTCCTATGCCACGATTTCAGTGTTTGGCCAGCGAAAGAGATTGTACCAGGAAACATTTATGAAATATGTGGTTAGCAGTCAAGAAAAGCCCCAAAACTTCCCCATCTATTCTATTCACTCTGACATGGATTCATTTATCTTATACAATGCTGACCTGTGTCCCAAAGCTGAGGCCAAACTGTTGAAAACAACACAAATAGAAAGCATCAACGAACAATCTAGTGCCCAAAACCAAAACATTGTTGACATGATTGATACAAGTAACCAAAATGACATATCATATGAGTTACAAAAGCCAAACCTGCCCACTGAGCAAACTTACAAAACTATTGAGACAAGTGTTAATCAAGAAATCTTATGGTACTTAGAGTTTGATGGGTCAGTGAACAAATTAGGAGCAGGTGCAGGTGTTTGAATACACAACATGCAAAACGACCATGCTCAAGGTCATGCATATAGGCTAAATTTCAGATGTACAAACAACATGGCCGAATATGAATCCCTTCTATTAGGTCTCAAAATGATTAGAAGTCTAGGGGCAACTAAGATTTCAATTATAGGGGACTCAGATTTAATTATATAGCAAATGAAGGGAAATTTTGTTACAAACGATATCAGGCTAAGGTCTTACAGAGGAGCAGCAGCTGAATTACTTAACAGCTTCTTAGAATTTCAACTCACTAAAATTCCAAGAAGTCATAACTTACATGCACATAGTTTGGCAACTTTTGCCAACAGTTGTAAACCTCCTTTTGAGCCCAATCACCACTTCACTGCTGAGATCAAACACAGACCTGCTGTCCCAGATAATGTAAAAAATTGGCAAGTATTTGAGAATGACACCCAAATAAATAATTTCTTGACATTGAAAGAAGAATTCTCAAGTATAAACATAGACACAAGCACTATTGATGATCAACAACAAATTGATAAAGTTGAGCCAGATATATCAGCTGAAACAACAAATCTGATTTTGCATCCAACAATCTTTGACTGTACAAACTTACAAAAGATAAAACAAACAGATTTTGGTGAAATGATTGAGGAAGAATCTGAAGTAATCAAACTAAAGGATAATTTCCTGCCCACAGGTTTAACTCCCTTAGAAGATATTTTTGACTCAAATGACATTCCTAGAAAGCCAAAAATGCAACCGCTAAATGCAGAAATTGAGGAATGTAACTTTGGGACTACAGAAAATCCCAAAATGATAAAACTCTCCAAAGCATTGCCTGTTGATCAGAAGTTAAAATACATTGACTTGTTTAAGGAGTTCCAAGATGTCTTTTCCTGGAGCTATGAGGACCTCAAGTGCTATGATACTTTAGTCATCCAACATACTATACCCTTGAAAGAAAATTAGAAACCTTTTAAACAAAAGCTTAGAAGGGTGAATCCTGTCCTCCTTCCCCTGATTGAAAAAGAAGTTAAATGAATGTATGAAGTCGGAATCATTGCACTTATCAGGTTCTCTGAGTGGATTTCAAACCTAGTACCCACTAGAAAGAAAACTGGAGAGATAAGGCTTTGTGTTGACCTAAGAAATTTGAATAAAGTCACTCTCAAAGACCACTATCCCTTACTAAAGATGGATCATATCTTACAAAGGGTAGTATGGGCTTCAAGAATTTCATTGTTAGATGGCTTTTCAGGATTTAATCAGATTTTGGTTCACCCAGATGATCAGTATAAAACTGCCTTTACAACACCCTGGGGAACCTTTAAATATGTCAAAATGCCTTTTGGAATAAAAAATGATGGAGCAACATTTTATAGGGCAATGAACATAGCCTTTGCTAAGGATATTCATGATTCCTTAGTCATATACCTTGATGATCTTACTTCTTTCTCAAAATCAGACCAGGAACATCTAAAGCATTTAAGACAAGTGTTCCTAATTTGCAGAGAATATGGCATATCATTAAACCCAAAGAAATCATTGTTTGGCCTAGAACAAGGCAAACTCCTTGGACACATTATTTCAAAAGATGGTTTAAGAATAGATCCGGACAGAATTCAAGCAATCCTCCAAGTGACTCACCCAAGAAACATCAAATAATTACAAGATTTTTTGGGCAAGATCAATTTCCTGAGAAGATTCATTCCCAATCTGGCCGAATTGATAAGACCGTTGAATAATATGCTGAAGAAAGATTCTAAAGTCAAATGGAAAATAGAAGCTAAGCAGGCCTTTGAGGAAATCAAAATAGTTTTGACAAGAACACCTGTTCTTACAAGTCCCAAGTTTGATAAATATTTCATAATATTTTCCTTTGCATCTGAGCATACTATTGCTGCTGTCCTATTACAAAAAGATGACTTAGGATGTGAGAAACCCATTGCTTTTTTCAGCAAAGCACTCAGAGATGCCCCACTTAAATACCAAATCATGGAGAAGCAGGCATATGCCTTGGTGAAGGCCATAAAAGATTTGAGAGTTTATATCCTGTACTCTCACATAATTTCCTATGTTCCTAATGCAGTGGTTAAAGATATTCTTACCCAAGAAGGAATTGAAGGTAAAAGTGGCAAATGGATAGCCAACATTTTAGAATATGACATTGATATTAAGCCAACAAAACTCATAAAAGGACAAGGGCTTTCCAAATTAATGACCGAAACCAACTTCCAAGCCCTTGACATCAATGAACTAGATAACGAACAGGAGATGGCGAATCCACAGATCATTCAAGCCTTCTTACAATCACCCTGGTACACTGACATATGTTTTGTATTGTTAAACCTGCAAGCTCCTCCAGGGTTATCCAAAACCAAAAAGAGATTCTTGAAAATGAAAGCTTCAAGGTTTTGTATCATAGATAATGTGTTGTTTTGGAAAAATCATGAAGGTATTTTTCTTAATTGTCTAACATTGGATGAAACTGACAAAGTCCTCAAGGAATTTTATGCAAGAGACTGTGGAGGACACTTGTATTGGAAATCTACAGTTGATAAAATCCTAAGGGCCAGATTTTATTGGCCTTCCCTGTTTGTTGATGTGAAAAAATTTGTAATGTCTTGCCATAAATGCCAAATCTTTGAAGGCGAGAAAACACTGCTACCCTTACCCCTCAAACCCATTTCAACTGAAAGGCCATTTCAACAATGGGGTTTAGACTTCATTGGGGAGATTCACCCTTCATCTTCTGGTCAGCATAGATGGATTTTGACAGCCACAGATTACTTTACCAAGTGGATAGAGGCCATCCCTTGTAGGCAAGCCAATGACTCAATCATCATACAATTCCTAGAGACCAATATCTTTTCTAGATTTGGTTTTCCTGAAAAGATCATTACAGACAATGCAATTGCCTTTAAGTCCAGAAGAATGATCAGTTTTTTTCACAAATACCATATTACCCTAGGTCATTCCAAAGCCTATTACCCTCAAGGTAATGGCCTAGTTGAATCCTCCAACAAAAGCCTCATCAACATTATCAAAAAGATCCTGGAAGAGAATAAAAAGAATTGGCACAAAAAACTTGTGAATGCACTGTGGGCAGATAGATTGACCACAAAAAGGTCCATTGGAACAAGTCCATATGAATTGGTGTATGGTCTAGAGGCTGTTTTCCCTTCTTCTCTAGGAATCCCTGTAGTCAAGTTGCTGCAAGAAATACAAGCAGAGCCAAATGACATTCAGAGAAGGATCAATCAAGCTATTCACTTGCAGCAAACAAGGGAGGAAGTATACCCGAGAACCCAGGTACTACAAGATAAACTCAAGAAGATCTTTGATAAAAGAACAAAAGCTGAAGATTTCTTCATAGGAGATAAAGTGCTGAAATGGGACTCCAGGAGGGAAGAAAAAGGGAAACATGGGAAATTTGATTTTCTTTGGAAATGACCATTTGTGATTCAAGCTATAAAAGGTAACAACACCTATTTTCTCAAGAGTTTGGATGGCACAAATACTGAAGAAGGTCCGGTCAATGGGAGAAAGCTCAAACACTATTTTGATCCCCTTTGATGAAAACAACATAGCTATATATTGTACATAAATATTTGTATTTCAAACATTTTCATTTACAGTAGTCAGATAAGGAACCAAATGTAGCAAATTTTGAAGAAAAATCAGGGAACTGCATCACCTTTTTGTGTATATTTTGAATTTAACACAAGCAATCAAAAGGAAAAACTTGGGAAGTATGAAAATGATGATAAACACTCAGAGAAACTAGCAAGAAGAAGAGCTGCAATTTCATACAGATTAGCTTTAAAAAGCACTACATACAGGTTACAAAGATTCAGATTAATGGTCTCCAAGACAAGGAAGTTTCAGACTATAGCAAGAATTGAAGAACAAGGCAATCTGACCTGCTGTTCTTGGCTTTTCACCAGGAAAAGCCATCCCCAAGTGGAGCCACTGTTAGGTTCCTATACCAATATATTTCCTTTTTCATGATTGACAGTGGAAGTGCTAAATATGCTCATCCTTGCATACTGCAAAGGTTCCATATTTTATATACAGACAAAGAAAATGAAAAGAGGGTATGCCTCAAAAGAATAATCAAAAGGAAAGAAGATTAATTGGTCAGAAGAAAAAAGAGTTAAAATGAACCCCAAACCAAGAGACCAAGAAAGTGGCTAATCAAAATGTCACTGTTATCTTATTTACAAGTTCACCATGTGGAGATACTGCTACTTATTACATTTGATGGATGGCCCAACAGTTCAATCTAGACCAAGCCATGTTTGAATTGTTGTTGTAGAATAGAGAAAGTCTATCTATCCAAATAGTTCAAGCTTGGCAGATGAGTAGATAGGTAGAGAAATTAAGGAGCCCAACTGCTTAATCTGGGCCCTTGGAGCAGATAAGGGTACATTTAGATAGGAGGGCAGTCAAAAGAAAAAAAGACATTCAGGATTTGGCAGTTCAAGTGCACCCAATCCAAAAGAAGAAAAAATCTTAGGTGTATCAGGCTGGGTAGGTGGTTTGAGGTTGCAGAAGCAAGTGTGTGATTATTACTTGTCTTGTCAAGAAGGATCCATTTCATCAATGATACAAGTGCCAAGGCAGTTGTTTAGTGGTACAACAGTGGAAGCATGACTAATTTCCCTTCATTTCCCCAAAGATCACTTACTAACATCCCCTCAAGGACCTTGGGATTTGCCCAAAAAAGTCCAGTTTCACTCCATTTTCATGAAATACCAAGTTGACATCTGAGTTGACCTAGTGAAAAGAAGCCACATTTCTTATGTAAACATCATCATTCCACATTCCATTAATTTCCTATGTCTAACTTTCACTTCATAAACTTAGCATCTTCCCCTACAGTTTCACTCCACAAAGGCATATTAACATCTAATTTTACTATTTAGCTCCCTAAGTTACTTCCCCATCCCTATTTCAAAAAAAAAAACTATATAAAACCCAAAAAAAAAAATACTAAATATCCCACCCCATAGAAATATAGCTATATAGTTTAAGTTTCGGGAAAGATTTAGTCCATTTGGGACTAATATTAACCCTTCTGCATCCTAAACCATGGAATTAATTTAAACCTTTGGTTAAATTAATAACCATAATCTACCCCCCCCCACTCATAAACTTTATTAATCTACCCTGCACGCTCATGATTTAAGTCTTTTGTTTAAATTTTTTAATCAAAACGTTAAACTATATCCTGGCGCATACCCATAAACCCACTAACCAAAGTCTAAACAGTGGCGCGCACGTTCAAATATTAAAAATTGCGGGTCCCACACCCTGAACTGCACAGCACTTCTCGTTGTCCCGACCAGCGTCCGATCTCCTGTGTCGTAGATCCAACGATGGACGGTCATTCTCAAACCCCGATCTGCCAGTGTTTAGCGTCCAGGAGATAGGCGGTTTTGCTGTCGTACCCCTACCGCGCGTCGTTCTGCCGGCGTGATCGGAGCCCCCCTCCCCAATACTACCCAGGGCCAAAGGTGGTGCGGGATAATACCATAAACTGCCCTCTAACCCCTGACATCAACACCACGTCACTGTGATGTCACGTCCGCGTCGGCTCGCCGCTTCCCTGTGTCCTTGCCACATCACCCTCTCGCTTCATCGCCCTGTCAACGTGTCCTTCGCCATGTCATCATTTGAGTCAGCAGCCACATCATCATGCCATACCTGCCTACCCACCAAATGACGTCATGCTGACGTCATCTCAAAAAGCGCCAAAAGCGCCAAAAAGTCCCAAATTTCATAAAATAGTGCAAAATGACCGTTTTTCTTTCATTTTCATTGGTCATTGTGGGATCGTTGTGCATGCCGTTTACGTCAATTTGCTGCCCAAGCTCAAATTTACTCATCCAAGCCACTGCCACCTACAAATTCGACGCTTCAGTCTGCCATTGTACTAGCTCAACACCCTCAGCACCATAAAAACTAGGTATTTGCCCAGATTTTACCTGTTTACCGCTGTTTTCGCTGTTTACTCCATTTCACTTGCTGAAACTCTGCAAACTCCCAAACTAAAGACACTCATGCACCTGAATGCTACTTAAAATTCACTAATTAACCCCTTGTTGGAAGAAAACCGTGTGAACCCGCGCCCACTTGCAAATTCACAGTTAAAAAATCGTTTTAAAGTTCATTTTGCCGGCAGAATCTTCATACTGCCCATGCATTGACCCCTTTTACCAAAATTCCTCTGCAAAAGTCTACCTATTCAGCTCAAAAACATCCTTATTTTCTTTGTAGTTTTCCCCCACAATTTATCAACCCAGTGAATTCATCAAAGACAAGAAAAGTCTGCTTGAGCCCTGTAAATTTGCCTTTTTTCATAATTACAGATAGTGAAGGTCACTACCATACCTAAACTCAGTCTGTAGCTCCTTGACAGAGCCTCAGAGACAGTTCACAATCTTCAGTAGTTGCACTAATCCTGGTTCAAAGTATAAACACATAAAAAATTCAAGATGGCCACTCCAGCAGCTTTATACATTGCTCGTATCAATGCACCTAATTGTTAGGCCCCTATACTACTAGTGTAACCCCTTATTGTTATTAGTAAAACCCACTTATTATATTGATGTACCCATGCAATGCCCATATTGTTACTATTGTGCCCCATAGAAGCCCACTATTGTTATTATTGTGCCCTTACATTATTATTGTTATGTCGGCTCTGATTATGTTATGAGCCCCTTAGACTCCTATATATAGAAAGGAGGTCTTTTCATTTGTATCATCCAAGAATTGTTCACTTATGTAATGTAAAGGAGGTTTCCCCCTCGAAGAGGCTGAATTCTAAGGCATTGATCTATCTTTTCTATCTTTCTTGAGCTGGTTTCATAACATTTGGTATCAGAGCTTTGGATTCTAGGGTTTCGCTGCTCCAAACAGGGCATCGTGGAATTTTCGATATAACTTTTTTTCTGTGACGTTTCAGAAGCCACAAAACAAACCCATTTGAGAAGACTTGGCGCTGAACGTTGGGTCCAAATTTCAGAGCGTTTCGCGTGATATTTTCGGAGATATGATCTGAGGAAGTTAGCCTTTTTGCAGACTCCTGAATTACACTCAAAACAGGTGACCTAGGGAAAATCGTCATAAATTTCTTTCTGAGCATCGGATTGAAATTTCGTAAGAAGGTAAAGAAAGAGGACAGACTGTAGTTTTCATTTATATGATATTTAGAGTCAAAGGTTGAAACAGTGACACGTGGCACATCATACAAGTTCTCTCTACTGAATTAGTCTATAATCAGGTCACTATGGGAGATTTGGCATAACTCTTCATTGGAGAATCCAATTGGGGTTATACTGGTGGCATTGGAAATAGGACACAAAGGACTACTACAGATCGTAGTTTCAGAGCTTAAAGATCTGAAAGTACAAAGTTACAGTCATTTCAAGATTGAGCTCCTAAAATCAAGAAAAAGCAAGATGAAGAAGTTTGATGGCAAGGATCCGGTAAATTGGATACGTCAGATGGAGCAATATTTTGATCTACATGGTGTACAAATGTTACAAAAGGTATGTATTGCATCTTCATATTTAGAACCGGATCAATTTTTATGGTATAAAGGGCTTTGTTCTCGTAAAAAACTTGTTACGTGGTCAATTT
>APFE031711589.1:55181-75488 GCA_000404065.3 Pinus taeda
TTGTTATTAGTACAACCCACTTATTGTATTGATGTACCCATGTAGTGCCCATATTGTTACTATTGTGCCCCATAGAAGCCCACTATTGTTATTATTGTGCCCTCACATTATTATTGTTATGTCGGCTTTGATTATGTTATGACCCCTTAGACTCCTATATATAGAAAGGAGGTCTTTTCATTGTATCATCCAAGAATTGTTCATTTATGTAATGTAAAGGAGGTTGCCCCCTCGAAGAGGCTGAATTCTAAGGCGTTGATCTATCTTTTCTATCTTTTCTTGAGCTGGTTTCATAACACTAACAAAGAGATTGAAGCACTGCCTTTAGCTGATAGGGACTACCTCATTCAGGATTTGGTTGGGGACAGAAATCACTTGCAGACCTTCTGTCAGCTAAAAAATAGTTATTTGAGCAATAGTGACATGTATGGCATTTGGGAATCAAATTTGCCTATTAACTTCTTGCCTTCTGTAAATATTTTCCCTGAGATAATTCACCTTTGTGCTGAAAACTATGACCCAACTCAAAGAGCTGTCAAGTCTCCATCTGGGAGCATACTCTTCCATATCACTCTTGATTCCATTAACCAAATGCTAAATTTCAAGCAGACTCAGCTTTTGATCCCTTTTTCTATGAAATACTTGCTAGATGAAGGCCCCAAACTCTCCATCTCTAAGATTGCCAGAATTACCAAGACATTCATGAGAGCAGACCGCCAGCCTACAGAGCCACCTCCTTTCTTATATGTCAATTTCAATGAGGTGGGAAAACTGCATGTAGATATGATATCCTTTGTGCTAGGTTTCAAAACAAGTGAGCACATTGATGAAATAGTGTTGGTTCTATTGTCTGCATACAGCCTTGGAAAACCCCCTGCTATCAAGTACAACTATGCCAAGTTCATTGCAAATAAAATCCATGACCAACTAGTAAAGATGGATAGGGAGGGAGTCTTCAAATACTCATCATATATCTATCATTTGTTCATGTCTTATCAGTCAGATTGCTTCCAATGTCCCATCAAGAAGTTGGATTCAAAGGCTGAGAAAAGGTCTGTTATCTTTTGGTCATCAGTCTTCCATCAGGTCCAAAACTCTCCTCACTCTTACTGTGAGTTCATTGACCAATTTTTTTACCTAGTCTATTGTATCTTGAAAAGAACTCCTCCTCCTAGACTATCATATGACATGCAAAAGGTATTGCAGTTATCCAAGAACTACAAAATAGGTGATTGGTATCTCTACCAAAATCACATTGTCATTAGGATCTATGGCTGTGAGCTCTGTCCCTACAGGCTCCCAAGATATGTACCCATGAGATTGTTTGCCTTGGAATACTATAGGCAACTCATCAATTCAGATCTCACTCATTTTCACAGTGCCAAGAAGAAAGCTCACCTAAAATTCAAAGACCATCTAGGCCCCTTTATTATGAACAAGAAAGAGGGTTGGCAAGATGCTGATCAAATACTGGGCAGAAACTTAAGCTAAAAAGGAGTTTCTAGTGGGTCCCTTATGACCCTGATGGCTTTATCAATGCCAAAAAAATAAAATATAGGCTGACAGCATATGAACATTGCAAAATCCCACAGTTTGAGCAATATGCTAATCAAGATGAGTGGGTGCTAGGCACATTAATTGAAGATCTTACTCAAGAAGAAATAATGGAGCAAAATGTCAAAGATTTACAAAAAACTCTTGACTTGGATTCTTTTCAACAGGTAACATTCAAACTGCCAGACCAAGTTGGAGAGGGCACATCCACTACTGCAGCTTCACAGGCTTCCCAAGAGACATCTACACCAGCAATAGGTACAACGAAAGGAAAAGAAGTGATGGGGGCTGAGAAAGAAACAATTACAGAACAACCTACCACCTCCAAAGAGCAGAGTCAAGGGCAAGCCCCTCCATAGCAGACTGAGGCATCACATATTCTAGCCTTGAAAGCTCCTCTTAATGAGGAAAGAGGTAAGAAACGAGACAGGGAATAAACCACACCTCCAAGTGGGTCAGCACAACAACCTGAAGCCAAGAGGCAAAGAATTGATCCTCAAGTTGAGGAAGAGATTAGTGAAGAAATCATAGAGAGCCCGAGGAGGGAGAGAGAAACAAGCCAGCAAATAGCTACCAGCTCATTCCAGCAGGAGCAAGGTAGGCAACATAGTACAGAGGTGTCTTCCTCAAGACAGCAAAGCAAACCACCACCGGGCATTAAAGGAACTTTCATACAAATAAAGGCTCAAAATGAATTTTTAAGAGTATACTTTTATGATCAATTCCTGAAAGCAACACCCTCCAAATAGCAAAGATTGATGGCACCTTATGACATCAAGGAGGAAAAGATGATTCTAACTCTTTTTAAGCCTAAAGTTCCACAGCCCAAAACAACTGCAGACTACATAAAGACAAACCTGGAAGTCCTCTCCAAGGACATACACCCAATGGATCAAATAGAGCTACATAAGCAAACAAGAGAAATGGTCTACGCCACTCTAGCAGACAAGGCCATGCTGGCCCATCAACTGAAAGAATCATTAAAAAATACAAACACTCAATTGGATTTAGAGAGAATGTCTTCCTCGGCCAAAGATAACTGAATAAAAACATTGGAGGAAATTATTGTGGATGTAGGGCATGATCCTAAGGATCCCAAGGGAATCAGGGCCCTTATGAAGAAGAAAGAGGATGATATTGCTGCACTCAGAAAACAAGCAAAGCTGCCTGCAACTATCCACCCTCAAACTGCAGAGCTTGTGCAAGAAAAAGAAGTTGTTGATACCATGGATCTGCTCATGAGGATGAATCAAAGGATAATATAGATGGAGGAAGAGTTGGAGAGAGCATTGCAAGGCAAGCAGGGAGACTCTACCTCCCAGCCACCTCAAACAGCTCCAACTATTGTCACTGATCCTCCCACACAATCAGCATCAATCCCTCCTGTCATTTCAGCATCCACAATAGCTACATCAACTATGGATGCTATAGCAGTAGCAGCAACAACAACACGAGAATATAGCATGAGTATGGAAGACATGATGAAAGCAGTCAAAGAGCTAGAAATTCAGGTGATAGAGGTGAAAGAGGCCAAAGAAAAGTTGGCCAAGCTAGAGGCAAACTATGACAAGTCCAAGATGATAGTGGCTGAGAAGCAAAGGGAGATAAAAGCCTTGGACAGCATAATAAAGGCCTTAGAGAAAGAACTCGCTTTAGACAAGACTCTAGCTGAAATTAAAAAGATTCTGTGGGCCAAAATTGGCCAATCAATCAATGACCAATGGTGATCAATTCAAGCCATACATGAGCAAATAGAGTTGATAGGCCTAACTCAATTTGAAACTCAAAGGGCTAGCATAGCATTGGGAATTATGCCTGCGCAGGCCAATAAAATGATTCATTTCCTGAACACTCATACAAAAGAGGAATTGGTAGCATTAGACATCAATAGCAAAACAGATACCATTCTAACAGCAAAAAGGTGCTAACTATGAGAAATTTTGTGCAAACTCTGGAAAGAAAGTGCTAGGAAATGCAGGCCGATATAAATGACTTTAAAAGAAAAATAACAGCATTGCAGACCAGAGGATTACCCAGCCTATTGACTAGTGCTGGAAAATTACTGTCATGTGAACAATATACTACCAAAATCAATAACTATGTTGCAAATCAGATTACAGCATCTTCAAGTTCCTCAAAAGAAGCAGGACCTCCCTCTGGGCAATCTCTTTATGAAAAATTGGAAGACCTGTTTTATATTGAGCATGAAATCAATCATCTGTTTGAGGTCCCACCTAATTTTTATAGATACACAGAGGCGGATGAAACACTCATAAAGATAAGAAGACATCAACTACCTCCAGATGATTGGTGGCAAGCAATGCTGGAAATTTTGCCCAGGTAATTTTGGTCTTTTCCTCCTTTTTCAGCTTCAGTTTTTTGGTCAGCTACAGGTCAACAAAGTATGAATACAACAGGCAGATGAAAGTCAGAGAAGTGACTCAGCAAAGCACCAGGACAACAAGTCCATAAAACGGAAAATTAAAGGCGCAACCTCAGCCGACTCAGTTGATACCAAAAGTCAAATTTCTCTAACAAAATAGACAGCTAGCATACCAACAATTACTGTAGCATTTATTTCCTTCATCTAGTTCCTTTAAGGGTTTGTAATGAAATTATTGTGTGAAGACTCATCAGCTAGATATTTTGTATCTCATTTTTTGTATATATACCTCCCCATAGAATGTATTAGGGGTTTGTGATTTTCTTTCTGAACTGCATTGTAACATATCAGACCATATTAATACAAAGTGTTGTTGAAGTTCACTATGTCTGAATCATCTGAAGGTGGATTGGATGTTCTGGGACCTGTTACAGAATTCCTGTGTCATTCTATGGAACATTAAGTTATTCTAAACTCTGTTTTATGTTCTCTATTTTCGTGAATCTCATATATGTTTCATAATCTTGGTAACATAGAAGAAGAATAGAATAGGATTTGTTTGAATGCACCCTATGTTCAATCTTTGCTATTAATTATGTTTTCTTCAGGATTAGTCATGAATATGAATTCTTAACTGCTCATGTTTGCACTAATTCTTTCATTTTGAATACTGTTTAGGAATCCTTAATTGCTCCTGCATAATATTCATACACTTTCCCTCTACCAGCATAATGAAAGATTCTCGATTGCCTTTCATTACCTGACTTCATTCCATCATTTCCAAATTTGAAAATTGTTCCTAGGTTGCCTATCCTGCTCTATAGCATTACCATTTCACCAAGAAACACTTTCAACGATTACACTCTCAGTGACTCCATGGCCCAATGGAAAAAGTTGTTTTATACTTGCAACCCAGCTCTGTCTGAAATCACCATCTAACAAACTTAAAACCAAACCCTGTTAACCATAACTAGCCTAAAATACTCCAAAAGAAAGCTAAATTTCAAAGAGAGAGCCCTCTCTGGTTACAGGTATGCTAGGACCTGCAGCTAAAATATTGGTTAGTGGTTACCTCGGCCATATTCACTCTAGGAGGCAGGGAACAACCTGAGTGATAACACTTGACCTTGCTGAACTACTTCCAACACATTTTCACTACAACTCTCTCTCCATCTATGATTTCTACAACTGCAACAACTGAAATGAAAAAGCATCCAAAACATTGAACCAACTGTGGTTAGTGTCATGGATCCCAAAGACAACCTAGGATTTCTTACAAGACGAGTGCCTCGGCACATCTAAATTAGGAGTGTCTCGAATGATTCTGATTAAAGGGAGACCTCACTTATATTTTATATGTATATATATGGGGTTGGTTCATTCACTTAAAAAAGTACAACATGAATTTCTGGTATTACTTCACATACACAAATCTCAGAAGTATGCATAAAAATAGTGGAGGCCAAGTAGTTCAAGGGGTTACAACTTAATAAGATTTTGCAGAGTGGATGAGAGAGGATAAGAGAGAAGAGTAACTCATCACATAGAGCATAAGGCTTCAAGAATTCTATACTTAACGCACATAGCTTGAGGCATGAAGGATTTCTATGCTTATTTGAGTTACAAGAATAAATAATGAATGAAGGAGGAACTAACAACTATGATTCATGTGTTCTGAATTTAAAAATATAATTTCAAGAGTCCACACAGGCATATACATAAATAATGTTGAGATAAATGAATCTGTGAAACAATTACATGAATTTACATTAACATGTAGATACTAATGAATCCGTGAGGGAGCTTGAAATATTTCTAGCAACTATAATTGCATGAATGTGGAAAAGAAGCATGAACATAAAAATGAGTTTTGACAAAGGGAACACATACTGTAATACTTGAAGGGGGAATCACCATTGTTTCCTTGATAGTCTGAAAATCTGTGATACAATGAGATACAACATGAAAATAGCATCTGGTCTTTGTTTAGAATTTATGAACCTCTAATTCTTGCTTTACCCTCTTTATCTATATAGGGAAGCAAGAACATACATTACAACAAAAATATCTTTGGTCTAGATTCAAATGTCAGGTCGACTAGTTGTATCAGTCATGAATGGATCTGTGGCCCAAAAATATTACAGAATTAAATGCCTCCTTGGAAGGAAGGAAAATTACAGGACATCAAAATAAATATCAGTCAAAGAGAAGCATTAAATTGTCCTAGTTCCCATCGCGGTCATAGCTTCTGTTATATATTTCAGTTGGCTTTCTATATGGCCTTTCGTGACATTTAGTTGGTTCCCATCACTTCCGCTTTACTACTTGAAGGCCTTCCTCTATGGAGTACGATTTGTGTCAACTGTAAGTGCTTGTATTGGTAGTGCTTTGTTGGCTAGAGGGATGAGGCTCCATGCTAAGCCATTAATATTCTTGAGTCCCCTGTACTGCTCAATTTAAGTTTTTATCTACAGACCCATCTACCCATTAAAACTCTGCTAGACAATACCGGAGCCTTGACAATCCTTGTTTCATGTTTCATGGTGTACTCAGGAGTCCTTCAAACGCAGGCCTTTAACACGGGAATAACACGAAATAGGCATGATGTGAGCTCCCTTTAATCCCTCCTTTGGTGTAGCACCCTTATCTTTGTTTTCTTTATACAATGAAAGGCTAAGATAAAGGGTTGAACCATTTTGGTGCTAAGGCCTTTAGACCAGTGTCTGGGATCCTTTTTCCGTTATAACCCAAAAAGCCCTTAATACTTATTTTCACTGTATCAGCTGAAATCCCAGACATGAAATCCTTATAGATCATGTTGTAATAAATTATCGCATCTAGGGGGCCTTTTACCTTTAGCTTTTCCCTTTAGTAGCTATGATTGTTGATCTTCCAGGTGACATCATCATTGCCATGTGTCACCTTGTGAGTGGTGACATGTGGTACCTAGAAATGGCCCCATCTCACCCTTGAAAACACTAAAACTAGGCGAAATGTGTCCCCCATATGACCACGTCACCCTCCGTACTGCTGTGTCACTCATCGTACTTCCACATGGAGGAGAGAGAAAGGGGGTCGTATTCCTTGGTTTTGCAGGCATTTCCTTTGTTAATGAATTTTAGACTTTCTCGAGAATTTTGTATCACATAATCGGCCCCTGCAAATGTATATTAAGCTAGAACCCCACTGATGTGCTGAGCTGTGGGATTGCGGGGTCTGTGAAAAAAGGGGGGGCGGTCCACTCCTATTTTTTTCCGCTTTCGTTTGTTAAATAGTTTTAGCCCTCCCCCAATGATGTTACCTGATACCGCGAAATCGGTCCCCACAAGCTTTGGATTTTTTTGTGATTGTGGAACTACTGTGACAACTGATTTGCGGGATGTGGGATTTCCCTCATACTTAGCCATTTTCTTGTTTTTCTAGGCTTGCCAAGGCAATATTCAGCAGGCCTCTAACTTATGATCCAGGAGTCCCTTTTTGGACTTCTATATACCATTGGAAATATTTTTCTGAGCACTAGGCCTTGGGGGGGGGGGGGTTTAATCAAGCTCTGAGATCTTCTGTGGCCTAGGAAAGTGGCTCCAAAATTCACTACTCTTGGGAAACACTGACCAATTGAAGCCCATAATGTAGTGAGTGACAACATTGGATCCAATTGGGGATAGTGCCTTGCTGGCAAGGTGTTGAGGACTTGCAGACTAGTAGCCTTTCCTTCCATTAGGCATGGAGTTATTCTTAAACAAAATATAATTCTGTGAAAAAAGGACTTTTTTGACAATAATTTGAAAAAATAAAATAGAGATTTCAACACACACACTAGATATTTACAATGAGAAAGAGAAAGATATATCTAATTTTGAAAATAAAATTTTAGGAACTGACCATTTACAGGCAGCTCTAGTACTTCACCATCCAAGTTTTCGAGCATGTAAGTGTTATTTCCCCTTTCTTCTGCAATCTTGAAGGGGTCGAACCATAGCAAATCAAACTTCCCATGTTTTCCTTTGTCTTCTCATCTGACATCCCACCTAAGAACTAAATCTCCTTGCTGAAGAGGTCTATCTTTAGCCTTCTTTCCAAGCAGAGATTTCATCCTTTGTTGGTATTTTGACAGTTTGGTCCCCACCTGCTCTCTATTCTCATGAAGCTCCACCAGCTTATTTATCCTTCTAGTCAAAGTGTTAGGCTCTTCCTCGACTTCTTGTAGCAACTTAGCTACTGCCATTTCTAATTGGATCTGGAAGATAGCAACCTTTCCATATACTAGCTCAAAAAGTGATTTCCTAATGGATCATTTGGGCGTTACATGGTTAGCCCACAAAGAAAACTTCAGTTGAGAGTCCCAGTTCCTTTGATTTTCAGTGATGGTATTCTTCAAAACTCTCACCACAATTTTATTAGAAGACTCAGCCAAGCCATTCCCTTGAGGGTAGTATGTACTGGAGTGTCCAATAATGATGTTGAATTTGTGGCATAAGTTAGTGAACTTGGCATATCTGAATACCCGTGCATTATCAGTAATGATTTTAAAAGGAAACCCAAAGTGGGATAGTATGTTCTCTTCCATGAATTTTATCACCACTGAGTCAGTAGCCTTTCTAGCTAGGATAGCCTTTACCCAATTAGTGAAATAGTCAGTGGCTCTTAAAATACTTTTGTGCTGGCCACTAGATGGGGGGTTTATTTCTCTAATGAAGTTGAATCCCCACTGTCTAAAAGGCTCCTCTACATGCACAAGAATCAAGGGGAGAGGAGCAAACTTTTGTTTTTCAGCAAATAATTGGCATTTCTGGCATGAATTGACCTGAGAATAAACATCTCCAAACAGTGTGGGCCAATAGAATCCTGCTTTGAGGATTTTGTGTGTTGTATCCTTCCAATTGTAGTGTCCTCCATAGACTCCCCTGTTAGCGCTCGAATCTGCCTCAGGCTGAGGAAGGAAAAACTCGAGGAAACATCATACCACGCTCAGCCTCGTAGCTAGCCCTACGAGGACAGGAGAGGGCTCTCTCCGGGTCTATCTCGACAAACAAGTTTTCAAAGGGGGTGAGATGATCGATAAAGAATGCGGATTTTAGGCTAGTAAATGGATAAAAAGGGGTTTTTAATAAATGATGGGGTTTTTCTGGGCTACATGGGGCAAAGAAACAGTTTGAACAGAGAAATGTAATCAAAAACACAGATTGTCTCTTGAGGCAAGGTAGGAAAGAGAGTTTAACATCAAATTGAGATTAAATGGAATGGCAAGACTGCTGAGGAGCTGACAAGGGCATAGAAGATGAATCCTTGTCAAACAGAAGAAAACATTAAATATGAACAAACTTAAAGGCAGAGCATATAAATTATGAATTCTACCTTAACACTTCGTTTGTTCAATAAGAAACGATCATGAAATGACATGAAATGACATGAAGACATAACAGGCTACATATGAAACAAAAGAGGACACAAATGTTAAATCTCATACCACAAGGATCTCAGAAGCCAGAGCTGTGTATTTTCATTAAAATCTCTGTCAAACAGCTATACAATGGAAGCTCTGTTTTCTCTTACACGCGCACCTCTCTCTGAACTGTCTCCCTCTACTCTCTAAATTTTTCAAAATGATTTTTTAATACATTAAATAAACTACGCTAGGAAAAAACAAATCGACCCCAAAACAGGGCGTTGTTTCACCTACAGTTATAAAAAAAGGAAAGAGCGTTTCCTCTATTCTAAAATAAAACAGCGTCCCTCTAAAAATCCTCTAATGGCCGACAAACTGGAGCGCAGATCCTGTTGAATCATTAATCGAAGTCCTTAGTAGGAGATCGGTTCCTATTTTTCTGTTGTGGTCGATATCTTCATGGTGTTTGGTCCTTTACTTTTCACTTTTGCTTTCGGTTTGAAATCTTTAACAATTTCACAATTGTGCATATTATGCCAGTTGTATTCGTTGAATGCTCTTATCTGCCTGAAAATACTCATAGAATCTCTCAATCTAATGACTCTTCATAAAACTTGGAAATGCCATGTAGTTGTAGCCTACAAATGAGTCAACTGTACTATTCTCCATATCTGCCTTCCTAATTGCATGATTCTCAGAGTCTGCAAAATATAAGCAATCTCGATTAGCACTGAAAAAGATAAAGCGAGACAGCATATCTTCGCTGTCGCAAATGGCCCATCCTCAAAACCTGGAGAGGAACCAATACAATCTAAAACCCTTCCATTTGTATTTTCCATGATGATTCGATGATGATTAGTGTTAGAAACAAATATGTGTTGCCCATCTTCATCTGCAGAAACAGAACCTGGAAATGATAGCAGCAACTCTTTCCATATGTCACAAACAAGAGGCTCTTTCACAGGCTTAGAAGGGTTCTCCGCCTGAATCTACATTAGAATCTACCATTGATTGTTGTGCTCCATTTTCGCAAAAGTATCTTCATTCATATGCATCAATGGCTAGAAGCATTGTGCCAATCTTCGAATCATTTCTACCATAGGCAATTGGATCCTTAAAACCTTCGAATAACAAGTAGAATGCTCCACTTATATCCTTGCTGAAATCCTTAGAAGACAAAAGAACAGGAAATGTGATAAATTCCTTCAAAATAGTCATATTTACTTTAGCAGCGTTTTGAGGAGAAGTGGATGAAAGAGAATATTGAATACCAAAAACCTTAAGATTTGGAAATCTTTGCTGAATAAATTTCAATTTTTTAATCAAAAGAGAGCACTCATTCTTATGTACAATGTCATTCTGAACAAAAACATTTACAGCTACCATAAAGATACCATCCTTGTCCCAAGTTCCCTTTTTATTGTTCCCTAGGTTCAACCATCGGTGAGAAGGACCTTCGACAGTGTCTAATGTGGACTTCAAGTATGTTAAAACATCTAATACATGACATATCATGTTTGGTTTATTTGTCATTGTGGAGCATCTGTAATTGAAAACTTTCTTCCATTTCTGAGTACCATTTGCTCTTCTACCATCAGAATATGTCCACAAAATAGATCCAGGGAATAATCTAGATTGTGATCCTTGAATTGAGGGGCCTGCATGTGTGAGATTCCCATAGCTGAAACCACGAAAATGGATTGAAAGGCGAACAAATTGATATGTTCTTCTCGATTGTAGCAGGCGACGAACCAACATGACATCACAGACATCACATCTTCTTACTTTCTTCCTCGCTGCTAGAGCCCTGTTAACGCATCTTTTCTTCCTCCCCGCTAGAACCCTCCAAATGTTCTGTCATTCTTTTTCATAGTTCCTCAATTCATGCATTTGCATTTTTGTATCTTTCTTCCATTTAACGTAGGCAAAGTTTAAAATGATAGAATATACTGCAGAGCTCCCTGTAGCCAGTAGGACCAAGTCCAATGCCTCCAATGTCAA
Source organism: Pinus taeda (assembly GCA_000404065.3). Taxonomy (NCBI): domain Eukaryota; kingdom Viridiplantae; phylum Streptophyta; class Pinopsida; order Pinales; family Pinaceae; genus Pinus; species Pinus taeda. Next base: position 66,506 of record APFE031711589.1, read on the forward strand.
GTCCAAGTTTGCTAGAGACGTTGTTATAGAACTGCCAAGGCCATTATGTGCAATTGCCAGTGAATACAGTGGCCTTTTAAAAGTTGATAGACTGTCAAAAAGTGAAGATGCCCCTGCAAAAGAAATGTTGTAATTCTCAATCTCGACATCTACCAATTGTTTATCCCTTTCAGAAATATCTTGGAAATAGGGAATGAGAGTTCTTACACCACTGTCTTCTATAGGATTATCACTCAAGTCCAGATTTTGCAACTGAGGCATAAACTACAGGAACATTTCTAATATTTCCACATCCTTGCTTTCTAGAAAGTTTCCCCTTAGATTAAGAGTAGTTAGTGATCGCAAGAAATGTAGTTAATTTGGCGGTAATGAACTGAAATGGGGAGAAATCTCACGTTGCTAGGAAAGCTAGCCAGAAAGCTAGGGAGTTCAAGAACAGATAGATAGGAATCACACTGACAAAGAGCATTGAATATCAATCCACCAGTTTTGGGTTCAAAGCCATTGTCACAAAGTTTCAGTGAATGAACATATCAGATGATGAGATTCTGCAATGAAGTAACTCCACAGCTTCAAGAGTTTCCCTATTCCAGTTTAAAATCTTGCACGCCCCCTCAATATGTTTTTCACTTTTAATGCCCTGAAACAGAATGTCTTGGTGTCTACTATTCCTCAAGATGTCACAAAGTTCTTCAACGCAAAGAACATTCCGAAGTCGCAAATGTCTAGCATAATGTCCAAACATTTCACAGTGAATATCTTTGCTTACAACACTTCTAAAATTGTCAATTCGTGCAGCATACTCTGAATGAATCTCGTATGTGAATATTTTATAACCCATTACTTCATCACTAAGAAATCCTTTAACAAAGTCACGCTTGAGTTGTTGATCGTCAACGGTAAAGAGAAGGAGCACTTCTGGAGAGCAGATATCAATGAAGCAATCCTAATGGTCGTTATACAGCCGGACAACTGACCTATCTGTGACAATTGATTGATCAAGAATTATATTCCCTGAAAACTGGTGTGCTTTACCATAAACTTTCTTGTCTTCATAATGTATAATTTATTTGGAATTTCCAGTGAGACCTCTCCAAATAGCTTGTAACTTACTTTTCCTCTGATTGTTGATGATGTTTTATTTTCTTCTGTTTGTGCTTTTGGAGAGATAGGAGCTGAGGAAGCTGTTGCCTTTTGAAGAGCTGGAGAATTTGATACATATTCTAAAAAACCACATTTAATGATTTATTCTTCAAAACAGGGTTTTGAAGAAGAATCATTCTCACATTGACTTGACAAGATGGAGTCTAACATCTCCCATGGAAATCCTCGATAAATTCATGGGTTTCTCCATCAACCAAACATAGTAGTAATACCCCCACCAGGTCCTTCTAATAGAGCAGTCCATTGGATATAATGTATTTATGTGTCTACAATCTTAGACTCTGGTATTTAGATCTATCTAGTCCCAATAGGAATCTTAGGAATAAGAGGTAATGAACAATGTTCTTATACCTGGGAGATCCCTCGTATTTAGTATAAATATTCTGCACAACCATTTTAATTCTTCTATGTTCATCCTCTTGATTGCCCTCCTCTATGTTCAAGCTTATCCCTAGAGCTTGGTAGTTGGATTCAGATAAAATATTGGCCAACCCTTGGCCTTTGATGAGCTTGGTAGGCTTTATTTATAGCTCATATTCTTGTATTTTAGCCATCCACCTGCCCATCTTTCCTTCACTGTCTCCCTACACCAGAATGTTTTCGACTACAATCGTTGGGATGAATGTTGTGATTTCTGATTACAACACATACATACAAAATGACTTCAGCGTCTTGACCAGTGCATAGGCCTGTTTCTCTAATATATTGTACTTCAACTCAACATCCCTTAGGACTCGGCTAAAAAAGGAAATGGGCTACTCATAAACTTCTTTATTTTTCTGTAACATCACAACAACAATGGTATGTGGAGAGGCAAAAAAAAGATGTAGAAAGGCACTGCATAGTCAGGGCTGACTAGCACTGGGGCCTCAGCCAAATCTTCTTTGATCTTAGTGAAAGAATCATGAGGGATATAACTCCACTTAACTTCATTCTCCTTCTTAAGCATGTTTGTGATACCTTTGACTATCTGAGCATAGTTGGGTATGAATCACCTTAAGAAATTTATCCTCCCCAAAAAGGCTTGGACTTCTTTCTTGTTTATGGGCAAGGGAATAAGGCCGATGGCTTTGACTAATTCAGGATCAATATTTACTCCTTCCTGCACTACTATGTGTCCAAGAAACTTGCCCTCACTCAGGGCAAACTGAGATTTCTTAGGATTCAGAGAGAGACCATACCTCCTGCACTTCTTGAAGGTGAGATTTAAATGGAGGATATGCTCTTCATCAGTCTTAGAAAAGACTGTGATGTTGTCTAACTAGACTACCATGAATTTATCTTGTTGGCCCATGAAAGCTATGCCTATAGCTCTCTAGAATGTGGCTCCTGCATTTATCAATCTGAATGGCATGCAGGCGTACATGAAGGTTCCCCATGGGGTGGTGAAAGTAGTCTTTTTCTAGCCTTCAGGGTGGACTACCACTTGGTTATATCTGGAGAATTCATCCATGATGGACATTCTGGCTGCACCCACTACCTTCTACAATATCTTATACATCTTGGGCAGAGGGTAGTTATCTTTTAGAGATGCCCTGTTTAAATTCTAGACGTCCACGCATAACCTTATCTCTCTATTCTTTTTACAAACAAGGACTAGATTAGCTACCGACTTGGAGTATCTTAAAGGGACTATGATCTTGGCCTGCAACAAATTCCTTACCTCCTATTCAATGGAGGGGAGTAAGATTGGGTTTATTTGTCTGAGTTTCTATTTTCATGGATTTATCCCACTCTTCAAAGGAATCTTATGCTGAATAATATTTGTATCAAACGATTTGAAATCATCATAAGACCAAGCAAATACATCTTTGTAAGTTTTGAATAGATATAAATACCTTTGTCTGTATTGCAAGGGGATTCCTTTGGATGGCCTGATCATCTGCGGTTTCTCCTCTGGTCTGATGTTGCAGTATTCTACTTGCTCATCCTCCTCTGGGGCCTTTTTTTCTGACATAATGTCATCATTTTTGAAAATCATTTCTAGTGGAACAAGTTCACGAGGGATGGTGTTCCCTTTTAGTTGCATTTTTTTTTCCTAGCCACTGTGTCTTTCTAAGAATTGTCTTCTTGTTCTGCTTCTTCTTCTTCTTCTTGATAGATGGTGGAGTGGGAAAACTCTCCAATGAATTGTATGAATCTTTTTACCTGCTCGTCATCTTCAAATGCATACCAGTGTTTGAAATTATCAGGTATTGAAGGCATTTGCCTAACTTCTATCTCATATATGAGGAGTGGATTCTATGGGGGCTTGAAAGTGCTTGCAGATACTGCAAGAGAGTCAACCATCATGTTTTCTTTCCTGTGCATAAACTGGATGTTAAAGGCTAGGAATAAATTGTCAATTAAGTCCCACACTTCATTTCGGTACATCCTCAACATGGGGTGTTTGGCTTGACATTGGTCTCGGATCTGCCTCACGACTAGCGTAGAGTCTCCATAGAACGATAGGCATTCAACGTTCATAGTTCTTTCCATTTGTAACCCGAGCAATGCTTCGTACTCTACCACATTGTTGGTCACCTCAAATTCAAGCTTGAAAGGGAGGGGTATCATGCTGCCTTCCAGAGATACCAACAATATTCCAACTCCATTCCCATATTTTGAGTTTGCTCCATCAAAGTTTAATTTCCATACTTCATTTTCATTTGCTCGCAATTGCTTTGATTGCCCTATCAGGTGTACTAATGTTTCCTCTAGGGAGATCTCATCCTCTTCTAGAAATAGACAAGAGATGTCTCTAGCCTTCCCATGCACTGGGGAGTTCTCTAAGCCTTTAGTTGGGGTCACTATTTTCACAAACCGAGATTCTCTATACAACCTCCTTTGCTTACCTCCAAAAGTAGGAATGGTGTCATAATTCAAATATAGCTTGATAGAGCCACCCAAATTGGAACCCCAAGATTTGGATAAGAGCATTCCAAAGCAAGGAGGTATATTAGCCACCACTATATCCATTACCACACTTTTCACCAAGATCTGATTCGGATTTACCACCAGATCCTTGATCATGCCTAAGCACTTGACTCTCTTGGAGTTAAAGGAGTACATGTCCTTGTATGGTTTGGTGATATCTAAACCTAGTTGTTCCATTACTAATAGTGGCGTGAGGTTGTGTGAGGTCCTAGAATCCAACATGCAATTATGCAACAAAAGGTCATGGATCACCAAAGTCAAATAGAAAGGTGCAGTAGAAGCATCCAACTCTTCCACATGCAGTCCAAAAACAACCATGGGCCACTCCTCCTGAAGGTTCAAACTATCATGGGATGGCGTAGAGGTGGCTAGATGCATGAATTTAGAGACTTGAGCTTTGTAATGAGGTTGCTTTAGGAGCTCACTCGGAGAAACATGAATTTTACCTTTTCCAACTCATTCTAGAGATTGAATGTATGTTGGGCCTTTTCTGTATCTCTTGGCTTTGTTCTTTCTCCCTTCCCACTGGAAATTGTCAGCAAAACATGTGCCTCCTTCTCTGTGTGCCCCTTCACACCATTTCTATCCTTATTTGCAAAGACTCTTGTCTTGAGTGGGTCAGGATGGAGCTTACCTTTCCCTTTGTCTAGTGCTAGAGGAACCACTTGGGGAGCAAATTCCCCTTGCTATTCTGGTTCTCTCGTCCTCTTCTTTGAAGATATTAGATTATACTTACGTTGTGGTTGTGTTTGCATGAACTCTACAAATTGTTTGCAATAATAATCCATATCTTCCTCCTCTACTGTTGCTTCTCTATGATGATTGGCCTCTTGGTGAGCCATATTCTCATGTTCTTCTTCAACAAAACCAACATATATATTTCCCTACATCCCCTATGTATCCGATGATTGTTCGTCGGGACTATCTTCCAAGTACAAGTGATGAGGGAAATGATCAAGTTGCTCCTTTCTTTCCCTTAGAAGTAGTTGCAGTGGACACCTTCTATATTGCTGGTTATAGCCTCAGTTGTTGACTTGAGCATTCTGCCTAGAGAGGTTCTTGTTCTCAATTTCGAGCTTCCCAACATTTTTTGATAAACTCTTGATGAGTTTATCTAGATCATCCCACTTCGGGTTTGATGATTCTCCATCTTGACTAGAGGAGGATGTCTCTTATTCTCCTCTTTTGGGTTCAGTAGGTTATTGCTTTACCCTCGACTTCCCTATCAAGGCCATATTTGCATCCACTTTGAGAGCATCGATCTGAAGTTGGTCTAGAGTGGTAAACTTCCTTTCTTTCAAGGTGAAGCCAACATCAAAGTCAAAGGATCCCAAGAAAACCACACAAGCTACAACTAGGGGAGGCTTTATGTCAGCCAGCAGGTTATTGAACTACTTATTGAATCTTTTGATAAATTCAGTAGTATCCTCCTTCGACGTTTTCATTATTTCATTAAACTCAGTGATGAGGTACTCATGATTCCTCTTTTCTCCCCATTTCTAGGTGAAATAGTTTTAAAGTTGTTCCCATGTAGTGATGGAGGCATTATGTAGGGATTTGAACAATTTTCTAGCCTCTCCATTGAGGGATTGTACAAAGAATTTCATAACCACATCTACGGTTTCCACGTTTACGTTCTCGGAAAAAGCACTGAAAGTTTCAATCTGACTTTGTGTCATGCTATCATCTTCCCCACTGAACCTAGGCAGATGCTTTAGGTCGTCTTGGGTCATTGCACTCAGAGGCTGAGGTAGGTCAAGAGGTGAATACTTATTTAGAAAAACACTTGGAAGAACCATCTAGATTAGTGGGGGGGATAAATTTTCTTTAGGAACTAGGGTCAAGACCATAGGGGTTGTAGGGGAATGATGGTATGTCAGGGGCCTTAGGAGTATGTCCTAAATAATGAGCTGCATCAGGCTAACAAATGGAAGATGGAACTTCAAAGGCTGGTGAGATGGTAGCACAGTCTGGGGGAGTTTCTCTTTCTAGACTTTCTTGAAAATCAAATTTTTAGGGTTAGATACAAATGGGGCTTTTAGCTGGGATGTATCTGAGCAAGTATGAGGATTTTTAAAAGCCAAGGTTATGAATGATAATGAGGGGGGTGTGGAGTCACCAAGGTGATGTGAATGCAATTAGAATAGAATTTGATCACCTATTCAAAGAGTGTTCAGCTTGTTGTATCCCAGGGGAAAAAATCCTTCAATAAGCTCCTTGGCAACAACACCAAAAGATGTTGTGGGTCCCAGAGACAACCTCATATTTCTTACAAGACCAGTGCCTCAACACATTTAAATTAGGAGGGTCTCAAATGATTCTGATTAAAGGAAGACCTCACTTATATTTTGTATGTATATATATGGGGTTGGTCCATTCACTTAAAGAAGTACAACATGGATTTCTGGTATTACTTCACATACGCAAATCTCAGAAGTATGCATAAAAATAGTGGAGGCCGAGTAGTTCAAGGGGTTACAAGTTAATAATATTTTGCAGAGTGGATGAGAGAGGACAAGAGAGAAGAATAACTCATCACATAGAGCATAAGGCTTCAAGAATTCTATACTTAACACATAGAGCTTGAGGCATTAAGGATTTCTATGCTTATTTGAGTTACAAGAATAAATAATGAATGAAGGAGGAGCTAATATCTATGGTTCATGTGTTGCGTATTTAAAAATATAATTTCAAGGGTCCTCACAGGCATATACATAAACAATGTTGAGACAAATGAATATGTGAAATAGTTACAGGAATTTGCATTAACATGTAGATACTAACGAATCCGAGCTTGAAATATTTCTAGCAACTATAATTGCATGAATTTGGAGAAGAAGCATGAACATAAAAATGAGTTTTGAAAAGGGAAGACACACTATAATACTTGAAGGGGGAATCACCACTGTTTCCTTGATAGTCTGAAAATCTAAGATACAATGAGATACAACATGAAAATAACATCTAGTATTTCTTTAGAATTTCTAAACCTCCTTTAAGTCTTGTTTTCCCCTCTTTATTTGGAGAGGGGAGAAAGAACATACACTACAAAAAATATCTTTAGTCTAGATTCATCTATCAGGTCGGTTAGCTATATCAGTCATGAATGGCTCTATGGCCCAAAAGAATTACATAACTAAATGCCTCCTTGGAAGGAAGGCAGATTGCAGGACATCAAAATAAATATTGGTTAAAGAGAAGCATTAAATTGTCTTAGTGTCCATCCCAGTCATAGCTTCTATTATAGATTACAGTTGGCTTGTTAAATGACCTTTCGTGATATTCAGATGGCTCCCATCACTTCCACTTTTACTACTTGAAGGCCTTCCTCTCTGTAGTAGGGGTTGGGTCAACTGTAAGTGCTTGTATTGGCAGTCCTTTGCTGGCTAGAGGGATGAGGCTCCATGCTAAGCCATTAATCTTCTTGAGTTCCCTGTACTACTCCATTTAAGTTTTTAGTTGCCTGCCCATCTGCCCATTAAAATCTACTAGACACTACCAGAGCCTTGAAAAGCCTGGTGCCATGTTTCATGGTGTACTCAAGAGTTCTTTGAGCGTGGGAATTTAACATAATAACACGAAATAGGCATGTTGTGACCTCCCTTTAAGCCCTCCTTTGGTGTAGCGGCCTTATCTCTATTTTCTTTATACAACCATGGGCTAAGATCAGGGGCTGAACCATTCAAGTGCTAAGGCCTTTAGAATAGTGTTTAGGAGCATTTTTCCTTTATAACCTGGAAATCCCTTGATACTTACTTTCACTGGAGCAGCCAAAATCTTAGACACAAAATCCTTATAGATCATGATGTAATAAGTTATCACATCTGGGGGGGCTTTGACCTTTAGCTTTTCCCCTTAGTAGCTGCGATCATCGATCTGCAGGGTGACATCATCATACCATGTGTCACACTATGAGTGGTGACACGTGGCACTCAGAAATGCCCCCATCTCATCATTGAAAACACTGAAATTGGGTGACATGTGTCCCCCATACAACCACTTCACCCTCTGTACTATTGCGTTCCTCACCGTATTACCACCATGGGGAGAGAGAAAGGGGGTCGTCCACCTTGGTTTTGTAGGCATTTCCTTTGTTAATGAATTTTGGCCTTTCCTGAGACTTTTTCATTGTATCATAGAATCAACCCTCGAAAAGGTCTATTAAGCTAGAACTCTATCGATATGCCAAGCTATGGGACTGCGGGATTGATGCGATGCGGGATTGCCCCACGTGGAGGAGAGAGAAGATGAGAGGACCACTCATATTTTGATCCACTTTCCTTTGTTAAATAATTTTAGCCCTCCCATGATGATACAACCCTATATCACAAATCAGCCCCCGCAAGGTCTTTAAAGTTTTACAACCCATCAATATTCCGAGTTGCGAGAGTGCGGGGTTGTTGGGAAGCGGGATGTGAGATTGTGCCACATAGAGGAGAGAGAAGGGGGATGAACCACTCCTATTTTGTTCCGCTTTCCTTTTTTAAATTGTTTTAGCCCTCCCACGACGATGTTACCCCATATTGCAGAATCGGTCCCTGCAAGCTTTGGATTTTTCTGCGACTACGGGACTGTTATGACAACTGATTTGCGCATGTGGGATTTCCCTCATACTTAGCCATTCTATTGTTTTTCGAGGCTTTCCAAGGCAATCTTCAATAGGCTCTAACATTTGATCCAAGAGTCCCTTTTTGGACTTTTATATACCATTGGAAATATTTTTCTGAGCACTAGGCCATGGAGGGGGCCTAATCAAGCTCTGAGATATTCTGTGGCCTGGGAAAGTGGCTCCAATCTTCACTTCTCTTGGGAAACCCTAGTGTCAAGCGGAATGAGTTATACTTGCGGACAAATCTAACCTTCCTAGGAGTCTAAGACTCTCTAATGACAAACAAACCAAATA